>SJYA01002723.1:185697-341601 GCA_006410615.1 Neotragus moschatus | reverse complement strand
CCCCCTTCTCGGAAACCCGGCCCCCTCACCCCTCGCCCACCCGGGAGCCGCGGTAATGGACCGTTTGAGTTCCGGAATTCCCTTGGATCCAACCACTGGTACCCGGTCGGCGGGAGCGACGGAGTTCATGCTTGGCGGCGAAGGCAGGGGGCAGTCATGGGGGGGGTGGAAATCATCTTCCTTCACCTAGCAGGGAGGCGGGGCGGAGAGGTGCTAGGGAGTGGGGTGTTGGGGGGGGAGGGAGGAAGTCACGTGGGTCGCGCGGCGCGCGCTGCGTGCGCGCGGCGCCTCATCCGTCGCCCCACCCCCTCCCTGTGGGGCGGGGGGGGGGGTGGGGGGAGGGGCGTCAAGATGGCGGCGGGGNATGAATGAAATTAGGGGAATTTTCAGGGGACAGAGATGGGATTTGTTGTATGATAAACGTATGTAGTTTTAGTCTTTCTATTTTGAGAAGCAGTGGTTGGGGCATTTTTTAAGATGGCTGGCTACACTTGTTTTCCTTCATTATAATAAATTTGTCATAACTCAGTAAAAAAAAAAGTAAATGGTTGCAAATGTCCATGAATATATAGAAAATCACTGAATTATATACACTTTAAATAGGTGAATTGTATGGTGTATGAATTATATCTCAATAAAACTGTTGAACAAAAGATACACAGTTTAGAAAGGAAGAATTAAACTATTTTTATTTGCAAATGGAGACAGTCAAGTGAGCATCCATGCCAGAAAGATAGGAAAACAGAAAACTAAACCCCAAAAAGCTATCAAGAACAAATAATGAAGGTCTGAGCGAAAATTAATGAAACAGAAAATGAATACAATAGAGAAGAACAACAAAAAGCCAAGAGTTGGTTCTTTAAAAAAAAAAAAAAAANAATGGAGACAGTCAAGTGAGCATCCATGCCAGAAAGATAGGAAAACAGAAAACTAAACCCCAAAAAGCTATCAAGAACAAATAATGAAGGTCTGAGCGAAAATTAATGAAACAGAAAATGAATACAATAGAGAAGAACAACAAAAAGCCAAGAGTTGGTTCTTTAAAAAAAAAAAAAAAACAATAAGTAGGAAATTTACCTTGTCATCTAATTTTTTTTTTAATTTGGCAGCACGTGTGGCTCATAGGATCTTAGTTCCCAGAGCAGGGATTGCATGTGCATCCGTTGTGTTAAAAGTGCAGAGACTTAACTACTGGACCTCCAGGAAACTCCTTCATCTAAATCTTTATGTATAGAGATATAGCATTGTTATTAATAGCCTCTGTTTCCAAAATCTAAAGTGAATCCCCTTTGGTTTTTTGTTCCAATAAGATTAGTGGTTTAAAACCAAAAAAGGCTGGTTAGGAAGTCAGGAAACCCGAGTCCAGAGGGCAAAATGGACTAGGTCCTGGAGGAGTCAGGGGCCTGGCTCAGGCCAACAGTCTGCCTATTTGTAGATGTGCAAGAATGCTGTGAGGTGTGGGCAAGCAAGCATCTAAGTTCAGTTCAGTTCAGTAGCTCAGTCGTGTCCGACTCTTTGCGACCCCATGAATCGCAGCACGCCAGNCTGGAGTGATTTACTCTCAGGTCATCTGATGAGAATGCAACCAAGTTGACACCTGTTGCAGCCTTATCAGATCCTAAGGACCCAGACACACTGCACCTAGATGGAAACTGAAATCAATTTCTTGTAAGCCATTAAGTTTGTGGTAATTTCATTAAACGGCAATAAATAATAATGTAGGTGCTATCATCTTTCACTGCCTAATTTAGTAGCTTTACAGTAACTAGGTTAGTTGCTAGCAAAATCACCTGGACTACCCCAAAGCAAATTTAACTGTAATATAAAAGGTTTAACCCACAGAATATACCTTGCCCAAGTAACAATCTGTCTTTAAAACTTTGATATATGGAAGTTCCCTGGTGGCCTAGTGGCTAACATTCTGAGCTTTCACTGCTATGGCCCTGGTTCAATCCCTAGGTCCGGGAACTGAAATCCCGCAGAGTGGTATAAAAAAACCCCCAAAAAATCTTTGGTATGAATTATACCTCTTGGTTTCCTCATAAATCTAAAAACAATTCTGTGAAATAAAGTAACATTAAGTTGTAAGTGTTAGTCACTCAGTCATGTCCATCTCTTTGTGACCCCATGGACTGTAGCCTGCCTGGCTCCTCAGTCCATAGTATTCTCCAAGTAAGAATACTGGAGTGGGTTACCATTCCCTTCTCCAGGGGATCTTCCTGACCCAGGGACTGAATCCAGATCTCCTGCATTGCAGGCAGATTCATTACCATCTGAACCACCAGGAAGTCCTTAAGAGAAAGTTTGGAGACTCAGTCAAGTGACTCACATAGCTAACGCAGGACCAGAAATTAGAGAACCCAGGTGTGATCCCAATGCCAAAATCGGTCTCCAAACAATTTTTAGTTTCTCTAAAGTCTCAATGGTGCTTCCCATATGTACATANCCATCTGAACCACCAGGAAGTCCTTAAGAGAAAGTTTGGAGACTCAGTCAAGTGACTCACATAGCTAACGCAGGACCAGAAATTAGAGAACCCAGGTGTGATCCCAATGCCAAAATCGGTCTCCAAACAATTTTTAGTTTCTCTAAAGTCTCAATGGTGCTTCCCATATGTACATAGAAAATAGTAATAAAAACACTGCAGTCATTGAATCACTGGAGAACTTTTGTCTTTTATTGTTAAAATCACCTCATTGTGCATATCAGTTAAAATCTTTTATAGTCAGTCTCTGGATTAATGATGCTTCAACTTAATTTTTTGACTTTACGATCGTGCAAGAGACATGCTTTCAGTAGAAATCAGGCTTGGAGTTTTGATCTCTTCCCAGGCTAGCAATACACAGTAGGATACTCTTGTGACGCACCGGCAGCAGGGAGCCATAGCAAACCATAGCTCCCGACCAGCCACATGATCCTGAGGTAAACTACCAGTATGCTTACCCATTCTGGCTTTCACTTTCAGGGCAACATTCAACAAATGACATAAGACATTCAATATTTAATTAAAAATAGGCTTTGTGTTAGATCATTTTGCTAATTGTAAGCTAACGTAAATGTTCTGAGTATGTTTAAGGTAGTCTAGGCTAAGCTATCATGTATTAAATGCATTTTTAAAATATTTATTTCACTTAGCATGCAGGGTCTTTCCTTGCAGCTGACTCCAGTTGCTTGTTGCACACGGGCTCAGTGCCTCTGCAGCATGTGGGATCTTAGTTCCCAACCTGTGTGCTCCTCACTCCCTCCCCCTTCTCTCTCCCTGCTGCAAGGGGGATTCCTAACCACTGGACCACAGGAAGGGAAGTCACTTAAATGCATTTTTCACTTACAATGGTTTCAACTTGTGTTTACTGAGGTGTAACCCTAAGGTAAGTAGAGAAGACCTGTATTTTAAAGTCTGTATTTCTTGGTAAAGAGGACTTTTTTTCTTCATAGCTTCTCACAATACTAAGGGCTTATACTGAGTAACACCTGTGAGGACCCAAAGTATTAGTTATTCTTAAGAACACCTTTCAAACAAAGCCACAAAACAGCCTCTTTTATTTTCTAATAAGACTAAATTTATTCAATACCCTAGTAAAAGTTTTGATTATAAGTATCCAACAGTATAAAAAGTACAAAACAGATTTGTAGATTTCTAATATATTAATACAAAGTGCATGACTACATACAGTACATCCTACAGGCAAAGAGNATTTTCTAATAAGACTAAATTTATTCAATACCCTAGTAAAAGTTTTGATTATAAGTATCCAACAGTATAAAAAGTACAAAACAGATTTGTAGATTTCTAATATATTAATACAAAGTGCATGACTACATACAGTACATCCTACAGGCAAAGAGAGGTGGAAGGGGGAAAGAAGACTGTGGCTGAGGTCTAGTAATAAATAAATAAATACAGAAGTAGAGATGATCCATATTATAGTATATTCTACCACCAATACTGCAGCCAAAATGTACAAAAAAAAATTTCAAAATAACTCAGGAGGAAGATGATAATGGCTGGGGTTCTTGTAATACACCTCAAAGTCTGCGGGAGCACTGACCCAACTCACTGTGTAGTCTGTGCATGTGGTGGCTTGTAGTTTTTTCCAAAGGAAGAAATATAAAACTTTAAGTTTCGATTAAGAACTATAAAACTATAGGGTGCCCATAAAAAGTGGCTCACTCTTGTTATGTATACTATCCAATCTTTAAAATCCAGTTTTAAAAATAAGTACTGAGTCATGTTTTACCAGGGAGGCAAACGATGCTTCCTCATTATGCAAACAGGTGATATATTTTTCCTGTACTTTTAGAAAAGAGGCAATAGACAGTACTTTGGTTTGGGTTCAAGTAAAAGGCTTTTAATGAAGGTTTTAGAATGGAAGAGCTCCACATTTGGGATGTATCATCTAACACCTCAATGTTCAGAAAGCCTGACTAAAAGAAGCCAAACCAAAACCAACCCACTCAGCATTAACACACACCTCTTTTCTTTTAGTAGCATTTTACTTTAATATAGAATGAAAAAAAAAACCCAAAAATCCCCAAACCCTAACAGGTTAAAACAAGTCAAACAACCATTCTACACAGATAAAACCTTCACAAAGGTCAACTGAAGTAATCCAGAGCTAAAACTGAATTGTGCAGATTTTCAGTGAAGTCACCAGTCACGTAACATAAACAAATTATTTACACACTTGCAAGCCCTCTAAGAAATGTGCCCCAAGAAGCATTAACCTTTGTTTTTCTCGTGTGCCATCCTAAAGACTTGCACATTGTTATTTTTCAGATAATCTAACATTTTTAATAGAGAATGTTCTCTACCAAGTGGTAATGCTTTGGTACTATTCATATAGGATTGCTTATCCTAAAGACTTGACATTTCCCCAAGAGGAACTTTAATTCTGCTTTAAGTTTTGATTCTGCTTTTTAAGTTTCACATAAATTAAAATCTGTATCAAATATCAGTATGGAGGGAGGTGACACAGGACGCAACATGTACAGTCAAGTTACCTCTGCATATTTAGAAATTACTCCTTCAAGATATTCGCACCAGAGAGCTGTCCTGCTTAACATTCAGTAGTACAGGTTTGAATCACCAGAACCTCGGCAAGACCTTAATATTTCAGTTATTAACAACTACCTCTAGGGGCAAGTCCATGTTTACTGAGTTATGACAAATTTATTATAATGAAGGAAAACAAGTGTAGCCAGCCATCTTAAAAAATGCCCCAACCACTGCTTCTCAAAATAGAAAGACTAAAACTACATACGTTTATCATACAACAAATCCCATCTCTGTCCCCTGAAAATTCCCCTAATTTCATTCATTAGAAGGGGATTTTTAAAAAAGACTTAAAGAGCACTTTACAGCAGCATTCAGCTTTCCTATGAAATACTCAGCATCTTAAATATTATGTACACTTCTTTTTTATCTCTTAGTAAGCTTCACTGGCTTCAGAGTTTGTGGAACTGGAGGAAAAATAACCCATTCAAAACTATTCTACAAATCCATCTTTTGGCAGAATAGCAGGTATCCAAATTAAAAATAGGAGGGTCATTTTGTTGCTTTGTTTTCCAAAAATTTAAATCATTTTTGCTCCCCTTCTACATAAAGCTTAGTCACCACTCCTGAGTGGAGATGGGCAGAGGCTCTGGCCCCTGCTCCTCCGGCTTCTCGGCAGCTGCTTTCTTATTGCTGCAGCAAGGCTGGAATAGATGTGTGTCGATGAGGATTTCCCCAAAACGGCCCTTATAGATAATGCCACAGCATATTTTCTGTCTTTTCCAGTATGTGAGATCTAAAAAGGAAAACACTGGCGTTCTGTTGGAGCCAGAAGCCATCTCTGTATCTGAGCCATCATCTGACTGGTTACTGTAACAGGGAGACTGAGCTGGAGAGGCACTTGAGGTTGTACTGTGAGCATCAGAATTGTGGCCTTTAAATTCCTTCTGCAGTTTACTGATCTGGTTACTTTTTATCCTGTTTCCAGATAGAGTTTTCACTTTCTTTGGTTTCAGTGTAGTCTTTAGACTGGGTCCTGCCCTTGCATCTACCACATGATTCCAGTTTTTTTTGATCCTGCTGGCAATTTCTTCCATCTTTTCACACAGGCATTACAGATATCTCCTGAACGAGTCTCATGTAACCCAAAACAGCTCTGGAAATCCTTTTCATAGCGTTTACTGTCAGTGAATCGAGAACTGGAGGATTTAGCTCTGCAAATACAGCAGCCCTCTATACTTCGGTACATCTTTGGCTTGTGAAAACCAAACATCTTTTCTTCTGGGCAATAGCCTTCCAAAAGCAGCCGTTCCAGGCGCAATAACGTTCCCGAGGGGCGCAGTGCACGCCAAGTCAACCCCCCCTTCAAGTCGCTCCCTCCTCCTCAACTGCCTTGTCTAGAAAGATTGTCTCCTGCAGTTCTCTATTTCATATTTTTAAAGATGAATCCACTATTGTTGTTGCTCTGTGCAAATGGACCTAGTCTGAATGCATTTGTCCATTTAGCACAATGTGGGGATGGTGCGGGTGGGGGAGGTAATTCATTTTTTCTTTGGACTTCAGTACTTGGTAATTAGACATGGCAGACAACCTCATGAAGAGATGAACGTCCATGTACAGTTTTCATACAAGTAGATTTCATCTCTGCAATCATAAACAAAATTGGGCCCTTCTTATTGGATTACTGTAAAAATGAAATGAGGTGATGGATTTAGAATTATCTATTGAGAAAGCACATAATACATAGAAACCCATCAATCAGTGTTATGAATTATTTTGGACAAGAAAGAGGAAAATAAGGATATATATTGTTTGCATGTTTTTGCCTAAAGAAACTCAGAAATTAAATGCTGGATATTGATAATTTTTCTTATTCAGGGTAGTACTGAGCAGATGGAAGACAAGGATGGGGGAGAATTTTCTCTGTATAGCTGCTGTATTTTTAGACTTTGATCCAGGTGACTATATTATCTATTTTTAAAAGTTTAATATATGAGTCTTCTGATCTTTTTGGTGCTATTTCTGTGTCCTTTCTGGTGAGCATTGTTTTTAAGCCTAAAATATCTCTTCCATTGCCCATGTATCTCACAATTTCTCTAAAAAGGATATCTTTGTCTATTGACTTAGGGTTACACACATTGTGAACTCACAGAGAAGAGTCAGAAAGCAGTACCATGGGCAATGGGCTTCAGATGCTTCAGTAAAATTTAAAATATGTATGAAAAATGACATACTATTGCTTGTGACCTTTGATATGAGGACTGCCACTTTTTAAGTAACAGATCAAAGAGAAATGAGTTCAGTATTCTTTCAAAGGAAAATATTATTTCACTGACTTTATACAATTGCTGTTCTCTGCATTTAAACCAAAATCTATAAATATGCAAGAACGTAATGAGGTTTTTCTTTTACTTTATCACATAATGGTTCTGTTTCAAAGATAAATGTCCTCTGTGTTGAAATCCAGACTTCAATGGGTGATAACATTAATAATTGAAATCCAAAAATTAACCTAATAGGGTTATTCGAGGACAATTCAGGGCTGACTTACCAATAATGATAATTCTAAATTATGGCTAGCATTGGCATCTACAGCAAAGTTCAGTTCAGTTCAGTTTCTCAGTCATGTCCAACTCTTTGCGACTCCATGGACTGTAGCATGCAAGCCCTCCTTGTCCATCACCAACTCCTGGAATTTACTCAAACTCATGTCCATTGAGTCTGTGATGCTATCCAACCATGTCATCCTCTGTTGTCCCCTTCTGCTCCTGCCTCAATCTTTCCCAGCATCAGGGTCTTTTCCAATGAGTCAGTTCTTCGCATCAAGTGGCCAAACTATAGGAACTTCAGCTTCAGCATCAGTCCTTCCAATTAATATTCAGGACTGATTTCCTTTAGGACAAACTGGTTGGATTTCCTTGCTGTCCAAGAACTCTCAAGAGTCTTCTCCAACACCACAGTTCAAAAGCATCAGTTCTTCGGTACTCAGCTTTCTTTATGGTCCGAATCTCACATCCATCCATGACCATTGGAAAAACCATAGCCTTGACTAGATGGACCTTTTTGGCAAAGTAATGTCTCTGCTTTTTAATATGCTGTCTAGTTGGTCAGGAGAAGGTAATAGCACCCACTCCAGTACTCTTGCCTGGAAAATCCCATGGATGGAGGAGCCTGATAGGCTGCAGTCCACGGGGTTGTGAAGAGTTGGACACGACTGAACGACTTCACTTTCACTTTTCCCTTTCATGCATTGGAGAAGGAAATGGCAACCCACTCCAGTGTTCTTGCCTGGAGAATCCCAGGGACGGGGGAGCCTGGTGGGCTGCCGTCTATGGGGTCACACAGAATCAGACACGACTGAAGCATCTTAGCAGCAGCAGCAGCAGCAGCAGCAGTAGCAGCAGGTTGGTCATAACTTTTCTTCCAAGGAGCAAGTGTCTTTTAATTTCATGGCTGCAGTCACCACCTGCAGTGATTTTGGTGCCCCCCAAAATAAAGTCAGCCACTGTTTCCCCATCTATCTACAGCACAAAGCACTTTAAACATATTTCCTTATTTTATTTTTCCTAGCAATCCTACGTGGTAGATGGTACAAGCCCAATAGATTTGATTTACTGACATTTCAGAACTTAGAAAATTTGCCAAAAATCACATAGCTGGTACATTGTTTCAGACTCAGGTCCAGTTAGAACCAAACATGAAACAATGGACTGATTCCATATTGGAAAAGGAGTACATCAGGGCTGTATATTGTCACCCTGTTTATTTAACTTATATGCACAGTAAATCAGGCAAAATGCTGGGCTGGATGAAGCCCAAGCTAGATTCAAGATTTCTGGGAGAAATATCAATAGCCACAGATATGCAGATGGCACCACCCTTATGGCAGAAAGTGAAGAGGAAGTAAAGAGCCTCTTAATGAAAGTAAAAGAAGAAACTGAAAAAGTTGCCTTAAAACTCAGCATTTAAAAAACTAAGATTGTGGCATCTGGTCCCATCACTTTATGTTAAATAGATGGGAAAACAATGGAAATAGTGTCAGACTTTATTTTCTTGGGCTCCAAAATCACTGCAGATGGTGACTACAGCCATCAAATTGAAAGACACTTACTCCTTGGAATGAAAGCTATGACCAACCTAGATATCATATTAAAAAGCAGAGACATTACTTTGCCAACAAAGGTCCATCTAGTCAAGGCTATGGTTTTTCCAGTAGTCATGTATAGATGTAAGAGTTGAACTATAAAGAAAGCTGAGCACTGAAGAATTGATGCTTTTGAACTGTGGTGTTGGGAAAGACCCTTGAGAGTTCCTTGGACTATAAGGAGATCCAACCAGTCCATTCTAAAGGAGATCAGTCCTGGGTATTCATTGGAAGGACTGATGCTGAAGCTGAAACTCCAATACTTGGGCCACCTGATGGAAGAGCTGACTCATTTGAAAAGACCCTGATGCTGGGAAAGATTGAGGGCAGGCGGAGAAGGCGACAACAGAGGATGAGATGGTTGGATGGCATCACCAACTCAATGTACATGAGTTTGGGTAAACTCCGGGAGTTGGTGATGGACAGGGAGGCCTGGCGTGCTGCAGTCCATGGGGTCACAAAGAGTCAGACATGACTGAGCGACTAAGCTGAACTGAACTGAACTGAATCTAAAAAGTCATTTTGCTTTGCTTAGTGAAGTAAGTCAAGTACTTTATGCTATCACTTATATGGGGAAATCTAAAACAACTAAAATAAATGGATATATATATCAAAAGAGAAACAAATTCAGGGATATATAGAACAAATTAGTGGTTACCCTTTGGGAGAGAGAAAGGGTATGTAACATTGGGGTATAGGAATAAGAGGTAAAAGCTACTATTTATAAAATACATAAGCTACAAATGTATGTTGACAGCATAGAGAAATATAACAATTATTTTATAATAATCTTAAATGCATTATAATCTATAAAAACATTAAATCACTATGTTGTATACCTGAAACTAATATAAATCGACTGCAGTTTACTTTTAAAGGTAATTTTGTTTCAGAGTAGGGAGATAATCCATTTAAGCTGACTCTTCTTGATTTTCAGTTATTTTTGTGGCATCATGGGAAAAGATCTGCAAATTTTCCCTCTTACAATTTTAATTTGTAGGTTATAGCTAGTAAATAAATGTGATTATTCAGAAAAAACGTGACTTTAAAGATATCTATGCATTGTTTTATTGCAGGCAGCTAGGTAACTCTAAGCCTAACAGAGTCCACTCTGGATATGTAAACTTGACTGCGTTATTTTGGGTTTCTTGGGTAAAGCAGCATTCAACATAAGTGAAAAGTATTATCATCATCCTTTTCATATCATTGTCATGTGAATAAATTCAAATGTGTGTCTGTGAACTATTTAATTAGATTTGTGAGGCTCTTGCAAAACTGTCATCAGCAGAAATGATAATGTGAAACTTGTAAATTATATTTTTTATATGTGTTAAAGTTGAGACTTGTTTTGCTAAAGAAATCGCCCTAAATAACAGCAACATATATCCTTAAAGTGGAGAGTATGTGATTTACAGGCCTAGCAAACTTGCCTGGAAATGAGATGCCTGTAGTATTTTTACCTTGTTTATTTGCTCTTGGTGCTTAACAACTTCCCAAGCTGCTGCTGGTGTAACAGGCTGAAACTCATGATTGCTAAGTTTCAAAACTTGCTAAAGTAGTTTTTCTTTTCCTCTAAATATTTGAAGATGTATTTGAGTAGTTCAGTCTCTTTTCATCCATCTTTAAAGCACACACCCAATTCTGCAAATTGTGTTGAGCCTGTCTTTGAATAGCATGGAGATGAGTGAGACTTATTTTCCCATTTCTGACATGCTTGAACGAGAAAACAAAGCTCCTCCACCATCCCCCAAATGGAGAAACCTCACTCTGCTAGATGGGTTTTGAAAAATAAAAACACAAATCAAAACCTTCTAACAGCACATCTGTTCTTATTTACAGGAATTAGATGATGCAAGCTGCAGCTCAGAATCAGAGGTAAGCATTACATTTAATCTGTCATGCCTGCAGGTTTTTATGGAGTTCAAACACTTTAAAAGGTTTGCCTTGTCAAAATTCCCTCATTATGTTTCTTGAGGTAGCACTGTCATCTGTGACCTGTATCTCACTAACAACATTTCCAGTTCAGTAGGAGCAGACATTGTTCACTGCATTTTATTTGATCTCAGGCTATTTAATACTAGAAGATGTTGTGTGCATACAATTCCTGTAGGATTTTAAAACACTGGGTTAAAGGTACACCCAATTATGTTATATCTTTAAGCAACTTAAAAGCGCAGTTATATATAGAAATTTACCACTGAACTATGCTTAAATGAAGTGAAGCTTGTGAAACCCACTGACAAAAGAAAGGGAATTCAAAGTAAAAGATGACATTTTGTCCTTCGCTTGTGCCACTTTAAAAATAAAGGAAGTTGAGTAGAATACAAGATAAACTTGAGGAGATTGGAATTTCATTTTCTTAAATGTTTCTGTAAAAACAAAAACACACAGTCATTCAGTCGTGTCTGACTCTCTGTGACCCCATGGACTGTAGCCCACCAGGCTCCTCTGTCCATGGCATTTTCCAGGCAAGAATATTAGAGTGGGTTGCCATTTCCTACTCCAGGGTTATCTTCTCATCCCACGGATGGAACCCACGTCTCCAGTGTCTCCTGCATTTGCAGGCAGGTACTTTACCTGCTGAGCCATCGAGGAAGCCCTGATGTTTCTATAGATTGTATCATATGCGAGGTAATAATAATTACTTATATCATAACTTGGAGTTAAAAAAAAACCCTTTCACGTAATGTAATTTCATTTGAATCTTCTGGCATACATGAAATAGTTTGGGACTAGTCTGTGTTTTTTTCCCTGAAGAATAGGAGAATTAAGAGTATTTTCTTCACAATGGTAATGCCAGTAGGAAATGTAATTGCATGTAGAACCCAGTTCTTTAGACACCAGGATTGACACTCTTCATACTCTACAGTAACGCTGCTGTCATAAGGATACGTGTGTGCATACATCACACTCTTACGCATGAGTGCACACACACACAGAGACATAAACAACAAGAAGAATAAAATCAGTGAGAAAGCAATATGTACTTGCTGAATGAATTAGGGTGCTCTCTGTTCTGTACAAGTCAACTCTAACTCGTTTAAACTCTAAGAAGATTTATTGGCTGATGTAAATATAAAGTCCAGAGCCATTGCTCTCATGAGTCTCCTAGGTTTGTTTTCAAGTGTGTCAGATTTACTTGTATATATTTCTCATGTTTGCAAAGGTCAATGGCAGTTTTGAGAAATCTGACACTTGGATGTTTCAAGCAAAAATCCTGACTTCTTGTAGGTTGGATCAGGCATGAAATCAGCCTTTAGGCAAGGGTAGAATACTTAGATTTAGGTTAGCTACAGTGATCATTGTGTCAAGGGTGAATAGGAATATCCTGTTTGGTACTGGTCATTTATATCCTATACCTTTTACTGATCCCATCAAACCACAGGAATGTTACACAATGGTGGGAGGAACTGGAAGGTACCATCAATTCTACATAGACACCACAATGAATACTACACCTGTTTCAGTGTGTAACTGCTCTGTGTTAGTTATGTGGAATTCTAATTATTTGACTGCAGGTATAGAGGGATAAGGGCTTCCCAGATGGAATTAGTGGTAAAGAATCCACCTGCCAATGCAGGAGATGTAACAGATGCAGGTTCGATCCCCGGGTCAGGAAGAGCCCCTGGAGGAGGAAATGGCAACCCACTCCAGCATTCTTACCCAGAGAATCCTATGAGCAGAAGAACATGGTAGGCTACAGTCCATAGGGTCACAAAGAGTCAGACAGAACTGAAGTGTCTTAGCATGCATGCATGCATAAAGGGATGAATTAATGTAATCCTAAGTACATGTAGGTCATTCTTTTGTTGCAAATAAATAAAACCATTAATTCACTTTTCTGTATAGTTTTCTGTGTTTCAGGACACTATAACTGGAAAGAAGTCCCACCATTATGACAGATGCAAATACTTCTTGGCATCCCCCAAAGATATTCAAAATATCAGCGAATGGGACATAGCTGTAGAAACAGTTCATACCTCTTGACTGGTTTCCACTAGCAGAAAATAGGTAAAAGGGCAGGAAGAGATCCTATGTCATATTTTCATCTTCTAAGTGGATGAGTGTTTGCCTTACTGGTAGAACTTAATTTATTTCCAGAACCTTAGCTGCAAACGAGTGTGGGATTGTGATTTTAGCTTTCTGGCTTCTGTAAATACAGACATGCACATTAAAAGGATGGTAGAGAGGATTTTGAAAGAGCCAGTCAGAGCATCTGTCATGCCATCTTTTCATATTTGACCTTCTAATGTATGTAAAATTAGTTTCAGGTTTTTCTCTATGAATTTCAGAACCTAGACTTTTCACTGAAATATTATTCACATTCTTTTTTGTTTTTCTAGTTGGAATCTTGAATCTTTTGTTGCTTTCATTATATACTCTGGATATACATATCTTGCCATTTTATGCAGTGGAAACCCTCTCAATCTATATGTGTTTTTATGTTTCTACTATATTTCAAGCAAGATTTCTTTATAGCTAATTGGGGCATTGTAACTGAATATGGGAAATGGAATGATAGTAAAGTTATTGAGTGACTTACAGATTATCTCTAACATATGTACCACCTTCCCTGGATCAACCAGTCCTTCTTTCTTACTGTCTGCAAATGAAATAACTTTAGAAGTCATGGCTCAAGCATGGCAGCCCTATGATACTACTACAAACTGGTCAGAATCACCATAAGACAACCCATTTAAGTTGCCAAAATTTGGGGTTTCTTCATTACTTCAGTTAAACTTTTATCCCAACTAATAATGTTCTTGACATATGGTGATGAACCTTCATTCATCAGAATGGACTCTAAGTTGTGTAGATATATGGTTGGATTAGTTTAGCTAATATTTTATTGCTGGTATTTTTTATTTATATTAATAAGCAAATGTGGTTAAGTTTTTATTTTCTTATATAATCAATAGTATTTTCTTATATAATCTGATATAGATCGTAAAATAATCTAAACAGCTTTTACTTTTTTAATGTCCCAGAAAAAATGTAAAATGTGTGTGCTCCGGATTGAATTGTGTTCCCCCACCACCCACCCACCAAAAGACATATTGAATTCCTAACCCCAACCATGAATATAATCTATCTGGAAATAGTGTCTTTGTAAATGTAGTTAAATTAAGATAAGGTGATTAGAGTTGTCTCTATTCAATTATAAGTAATGCCCTTATTATAAGAATAGAGAAGGACACTGATACAGAGGGAGGAGAATGATTTGTGAAGATAAAGACACACAAAGGGAAGATCACCATCTGAGGGAGGAAGAGACTGAATCTGTGTAGCTGTAAGTCAAAGAATGCCAAAGACAGTGGCAACCACCACTGGAAAGCTAGGAAAGGAAGCATGCCCTTGTCAGCATCTTGATTGTGGACTTCTAACTTTCAAAACTGTAAGAGAAAAAAAAAATCAGTTGTTTCAAGCCATCTAATATGTGGGAGTTTATTATGGCAGCCCTAGGAAACTAATACAGATTTTAGAACTAGGAAATGGGATACTATTATAACATCTAACTAAAAATTTGAAAGTAGCCTTGAACTTGGGCTGTAAGAATTGCACACTAGAAAAAGATTCGTTTGTCTTTTCTTAAAGGACTGTTGGTGGAAATGTGGATGTTAAAGGTGCTTCTAGTGAGATTTCTGATGGAAATGGTAAATATGATCCTTGTTATAAAGTGGCAGAAAGCTTGATAATTTGGAAAATTTTCACCTTACCCATATTTCAAAGAATTACCCAATGTGCTTTGGAGAGAAAACACCAAGAGTGTGCCTGGATAAACGTTTTGTTAGATTAGGCATGTGACCCAGGGATCCAATCCACTATCTCAGCAGAAAAGATGCTTTGACAGGAGAGGACAGAGATGGGAATAATGAAGAAAGGTAATGGATGTGTGGGATGGCTAGAACTATCCAGCAACAAACTCGTGTTATCTTTAAGAAACAAGAAGAGAGATCCAATGAGTGGCTCAGAGGCCAGGAGGATTTTCAAGGACTGAGAGATTGTGGTTGCTACTACTCTGGTTGGAGAGGGCAGGAATGTTGCTGTGTGGCTGAAAGGGTGGAACTGTCCTGATTAGGCCCAATGGACAGGGTCACAAGAAGTATTTTCAAGTCTTGAAATCTAATGGAATTTGCCATGCTGGGTTTTAGACTTGATTGGTACCTGTGATTTTTTTTTCCCCTTCAAATTTATTTTTTTAAGAATAGGACTGTCTGTCCTATGCCTAGCCCAGCACTGAATTTTGGAAATAGATAATATTTTTCTCTGTGTTTTAGACATTCACAGATGGAGAGGAATTTTAACCTCATATGAACCATATCCAGCATCTCACTCAGAACTGATTTTGATGCTTTAGATGATGAGTTTTGAGACTATTTGAGTTAATTATACTTAGATGAAATCTTGGCGTTAGCAGTAAACTCACAAATTTGGTAACCAAGGTGAAAAGCACCAATTCCTTCAAAACACATTTTTGCCAAAACTTGTACAAGAAATATACAATCTGAATATATTTATATCTCTTAAATAAACTGAATTAATGATTAATAGTTGATAAAGGCAAATACCGTGGCTAAATTTCTCAAAGTTAAGTTAGTTAAGTCGCTCAGTCGTGTCCGACTCTTTGCGACCCGGAGGACTGTAGCCCACCAGGCTCCTCCATCCATGGGATTCTCCAGGCAAGAATATTGGAGTGGGTTGCCACTTCCTTCTCCAGGGAATTTTCCTGACCCAGGGATCGAACCCAGGTCTCCCGCATTGCAGGTAGGTGCTTTAACCTCTGAGCCACCAAGAAAGTCCCAAATTTCTCAAAGTTGACTATCAAATCTTTCCCAGGTATTCATTACTAATACTATAATATTTTTTCCATCAGGTTTATTGATAAGAAAGGTCATTTCATATCTGGATTGTTAGACTTTCTGATTCAGACAGACTTCTCTATGAAAGCTTTTTCAAGCAATCATTCATTATTATCACTAATCCAATCCATCAATCCCTGATTGTACATGTATCTTAACATGAATTTCATTGAGCATGATTTTCCTTTTCTAAATGCTCCATCAACAGATATGGGAATGATGTCTCAACACTGAGAGACTCTAAAAGAAACATGGGATTTAATGTAGTTTTATCTAACACAAAGGAATGCTTGTCCTTAGCCATAAAGACCTAAACTGGCCCTATAGTGACAACCTCACTACCAGCAGTTCCTGTTTCCATCATGGCCAAGAATCATAGAGACAAAAACAGTAGGGTGGGTTTTCAGTAAAGACATAGGACCAGAGCACAGAAAAGAGGGAGCCAGTGAAAATGGCAGGACATTTTATACAAATTAACTCAAAATGGATCAAAGACGTAAATGTAAAATACAAAAATATAAAATTCTTAGAAGATAACATAAGAGAAAATGTAGATGACTCCGAGTTTGGTAATGACTTTTTAGATACAACAATAAAAGCATAGCCTATGAAAGAAATAACTGATAAACTAGACTTGAATAAAAGTTAAAGTTTTCTGCTCTGTGAAAGACACTGTCAAGAGAATGGAATGACATATCATAGACTGGGAAAATAAATACTTGTAGAATGCATATCTGAAAAAGGATTGTTATCCAAAATATAAGAAGAACTCTTAACATTCACAAATAAGAAAACAAACAACCTGATTAAAAAGTGTGCCTAAGACTGTAACAGATAACTCATCAAGAGAGATATGCAGATGACAAATAAGCATATAAAAAAGTTACTCTACATCATATATAAAAGAAGTGCAAGTTAAAACACCAATAAGGTATCACTACATATCTATCAGAATGGCCAAAATTCAAAACATCAAATACTGGCAAGGATGTGGAATGATTCATTGCTGGTGGGAATGCAAAACAGTAGAGCCTCTAAGGGAGACAATTTGGCAGCTTCTTACAAAACTAAGCATACTCTTACTGTACAGTCATACTTCTTGGTATTTGCCTAATAGAGTTGAAAGCTTCTGTCCTGCATATGGAAATTCATAGCAACTTTATTTATCATTGCTAAAAACTTGGACTCAACCTTGACATCCCTCTGCAGGTCAATGGATAAGCAAACTAGATATGTCTAGATAATGAGATATTATTCAGGAATTTTTAATAAATGAGAGCTATTGTCACGGAAAGACATGGAAGAAACTTAAGTGTATATGTAATGTAGGTGAAAGTAATCAATCTGAAAAGTCTATCTAATGTTTGCTTTCAACTATATGGCATTCTAGGAAGGGCAAAAATATGAAGATCATAAAATAATCAGTGGTTGCCAGGGGTTAGAGAAGAGGGAATGATGACTAGATAGACACAGAGTATTAAAATCTCAGTAAACTACTCTGTGTGATTCTGTAGCAGTGGATATATGTTTTTGTGTATTGGTCTAAACTCACAGAATGCATGGTGATAAAAGTGAACCCTAATGTAAACTATGGACTTTGACTGATAATGACGTGTCAATGTAGATTCACCAATAAATGCACCACTCTTGTGGGGGATGCTAATGAAGGGGAAAGCTATGCTGGCAGGGAGTGTGTGAGAATCTCTGTGCTTTCCACTCAATTTTGCCATGAATCTAATAAAACTCTAAAAGATAAAGCCTATTTCTTTTTTTAAAAAGTTCACCAATAGCTAGGAGAGAGAATATAACCTTGCCAAAACCTTGACTTGAGATTTCCAGCTCTGAAAACAAATCTCTGTTGTCCTGATCCACATATTATGTGCTAGTTCATTATAGTAACCCTAAGAAATTAATAAGTATAGAATAAATTATTGCATATAGTTTGGCAATTCTCATCTGAATCCATCTAGGTTTTTTTTTTTTATTTTTTTTTTTAATTAGGGTGGATAAAGGCTGCTGGAATGGAAACAAGTCTTTCACTACCAATTCAATTTATTTCATGTAAATGAGTCTGTTTCAATTTGTTATTTATTACTTATTTTAATGAATTTGTCATGTCATTTCTTTTCATTACATATTTATTAACATAATATAACTAGAATGATAATGATCTCTTTTTGTTTAACAATCCTTCCTTTAGTTTACCTCTCCTTTTAAATTTTCTCATAAGCAGCAAGAAGAAATCAAGGGACACTTTAAATGCTCTGCTCAGAAAGTCTTTCACCAAGATCATCCAGCTCTTTAGGCACATTTTCAAACTTGTATATTACTGCAGGCATCAGTATTGCTAAGCTCCAGTTTTCCATAAGGTTTTCTTCACTTTTCTTTAAATACTCATGTTCGAGGCATTTTAAAATTTCATTAGCACAGTCCTGAAGCTCTTTATAGGTTTTCTAACTCTTTGCCATGCCTCAGTTCCAAAGTCATTCTCATACTTTAAAATTTTTATTATTGCAGCATTCCATTTCTGAATGCTGAATCTGAATTTAGTTATCTATAATTGCATAGAAAATAATCTTAAATTTAATAGCTTAAAACAACAAACATTTATTATTTTGCATGGTTTCTGAGACCAGATACTTCACTTCCTTGCCATATGGCCTTCTCTTTAGGTTGCTTGAGTATCCTCACAATATGGCAGCTGACTTCCTTCAGAAAGAGCTATGCAAGGGAAGCAACCCAACTTACTCTTACAAGTGACATATCATCATCTTTGTTATATCCAATGGACACACAGACCAACCATGGTACAATGTAGGAGAATACTAAGGGCCCTCATGGCACAGATGGTAAAGGATCTGCCCGCAATGCAGGAGCCCTGGGTTTGATCCCTGGCTCAGGAATATCCCCTGGAGAAGGAAATGGAAACCCAATCCAGTATTCTTGTCTGAAGAAACTACTTAAGGTTCTGAATAGTAGGAAGGTGGGATCATGGCAGGCAAGAGAGGTGGGATGGATCTTTGAGGCTAACTACTACAGTTATTAAGGTATAATCTCCATCAACACCCTGGGGATTGGGCTTTGTCAGGAGTCACAAATTAAAGTCTGCTTGATCTTCATCTAATATGGTCAACTGAAATGTTTATGTTGGGATTTATCATATCACAGGAATTTCTACGATTTAACTATGTAGGTAATAGGTGCCTGTAATCCAGTGAACTCCGGGAGTTGGTGATGGACAGGGAGGTCTGGCATGCTGTGATTCATGGGGTCTCGAGTCGGACATGACTGAGTGACTGAACTGAACTGAACTGAATCAAAAAGTAGCAGACATATGATTTAAATATCTGTGTGAGTATGAAGTTTCACCTATAATATATCCCCGCTGTCCTGATCCTTGAGGATATTATAATGAAGCTCATTTTTATAAGTGACATCTTCTTAATCTTAGTTTCAAATGAAGCATAAATAGGCCTGAAATGCTCATTTGAACTAATGGCACAGTCAGGTTATTTCAATTAGAGTCACCCAGTTACTAGTGAGCTGACTGTGTTACTAGAACAGTTTCTTTAAACTACTGACCAAGTCTTTCCAAGCTCAGCAGGCAACATCTAATGTGATTACCCCCTAATGTGTTTCAGCAGTTAGGAAGTCTATAAAACAATTTTAACAGGGCTTAGAAATACCACTTCTATAAAATGGACTGACATAAAGTTAATTCTTTAATGCATTTCATTAAGAGAAAAGTGTTTACTTTCCTCTCTGCAAACAATCCGCTCGTTAAACTTGGAAATATCACCTGAGAATGTTATTGAAGTCAATAACACGAATAACATAATGACAGGTACTGACAAGGACTCAACAACTTCTACTCTAAACTATATTTCCCTATTAGAAATGCTGTAAACTATGTTTGGATTTAGCCATCTTGGCAGAAGATTTAAAAAGAAAAGACACATTCACAGCTAAGCAATTAGAGGAGAATCACACTAGCAATTAGTTGTAGAGTAGGTGTTACTTCTACGTTGGCATCTCTTTTCAGATTTACGCTTTGGCTTTTTTGTTTGTTTTGTTTCTTTCTTTCTGAGACTCCACAGGCGAACATCAGCAGTCCAAGCTCTTCTTTGATAGAATCCCAGAATGCTAGTATTAGGAGAAAACCTAACTCTGCTAATTTCCATTTAAAACTTATTTCCTTGTGAAGCAACTAACTGATTTTTACATGTGGAATTGGATGTCTAGTCTAACCTCAAATAGCTGCAGTGATCCTGCTTACTGCCTTCTCAGTGATTCCATTCTCAAACAAGTCAATGTGTTCAGTTGGGAAGTTCTTCCTCATATTGAGATTGAGTCCATCCACTTGCACTTCTACCTGTTGACATAAACTCTACCCTTCTTAATATTTAGCATGAGTCTTTTTTGTTTCTCACAGGACAACCCTCTACAGAAGATGATAGACCCTTTTGCATTTTTGTTGGTTTCTATCTTCATGAAGTTGAAGGAAACCATCCTATTTTGATTTGCTTATTACTGACTTTCCTGGCATGGGCATTTGCCTGTTTTTCTTTCTGCATGCCCTCAGAATGGCAGGAAGGTGCTTGATTGCTATGAATCTCCAGATCATGAGAGATTTGCTCCTGCTGCCCACTGACATGGAAGGGGTGGTTTGAGTCAAAAGATTTCAGCAATCTTCCACAATAGGACATTTCTTGACCCACAGTGACACATGGGGTAGCTGAATAAAATCACCTTGACAGGCTGCATCGCAAGGCAAAACTAGCAAGGACAGACATTGATCTGCAGGCTCATAAAATTGAAAATCAAGAACGAAGCCAAATGAAATGGGAAGAATATAGCTTCTTAAGAAACTGACACACCTAGAGTGATGTCAAGTCAAGAGACAGGAAATTAATAGGGGGAGTCTGTTAGACAAGAAAGTAGTATGAAATGTGCACAAACATTGAGGATTCAAAGCATTTACTCAATGCTACAGTTATGAGCATCTAAGTATTACTCTTCTGGAACACTGGGATTTCCCAAACATCAGAATGGCAACTTAGAAGGGGAAGAAGTAGTAATATACGTTTAGTTATGCAACATTCAATCAACAGGCATTTGTTGATACATTGCACTGGGGAAATAAACAGCAATCTGATCTGGAAATACATAGCAGTCAAACACCTTCTTGCTGTCGAAAGGTAATGCAGAATGAAAAACACAACNAATCTTCCCAACCCTCAAACCCACTTCTCTTATGCCTCCTGCATTGCCAGGTGCGTTCTTTACCAGTAGAGCCACCTGGGAATAAAGCTCTCTTGTTTAATTTTTAAAGTAGTTAACTAAATGAAGCAGCATTTAAATCAACAAGCAATTTTAAATTAATAAATAACAATTGTTATATTTGCTTGATGAAATCAATAGATCTGGACAGCCTAGGCACAAATTAAAGTATAAGTGTCCATTACCATTTAACATTGAGCTTGCGTGGTTGTTTTTCTTATGTATAGTGAAATAGTATTTCTCTTATCCATATTTCAATTAAAAGTAGAAAATATAAGCAGGAAGAGACAGTGGTGTTATTTTTCTTATGCCTAGCCCACTTCCCTCTTTAAGTTCCTATAGGCTTACACGTTCCTAAATCTTACAATATTGCCTCAGAATGACAGTTCCCAACCTTGGCTATACTTATGAATATTCTGGAGAAATTTAAAAATTCCACTGTCCAGGGTGCCCTCCCAGGAGGATCCAAATTACAGTCAGGAGAGTCTCTAAGATTTCTCCTGTTTCCTAAACTCTGATGTTCGTGATTCTGAAGGAATTTTGTGTAGGCTGCATATTGGGGAGCTAGAATGGGTGCAGCAACAGTGACTGGGACCTCTGCTTACTGAGCTGAATGAATCATACCAACGCTTTAGATGAGCAACCTGATCTAGCTACAACTTCCACACCTAAAAGAAAAGTAGCATAGACTAATCTTAGTTCTGGGGCCACCATTGTATGTAAACATTTTCTCATCACAGGGTTCTTTTTCTTTTTTCACCTATGACTCAACGCCCCCTATATACAATGCTTTACTTAAGTCATACAGTTGTGGTAAAGATGATGGGAAAATTAAAAGCACATAAATAAACATAAAGCAGCATGTTCCAAAACTATTGACTTTCCACTTAAATTCAGAAAGGTGATCGGGAACTTGAAATTCTTATTGCAATGCTGAGGTTAGAAATCTTGCCTCTGATCACCTTTCAAGATCTGGATAACAGGGCTCTGATGATTTACAAGGCTGATTAATTCCAGGTATTATGGGTTCAATAAGTGACTGAAAAGACCTGAAATGACCAAGAGCCAGTGGCAGAGCTCAGAGCCCAACACTTTCTAGTATTTCTTTTCATACTTATTCATTCTCTGGAGAAGGTCAGAATACTCCATATAAAACCATGTTCAGTTCTCAAGTGTGAAAATTCCATGACTAGAAGTGCATCAAGGCTTTTTGACAGCAGATAATTTTTTACCTCCTCTCTGAGAGACTTCCATTCAGAACAAAAATGTAATAGCTCAAGAGTGTTATCAGAGCTGTAAAATGCACTTGGGCATTCTAAAGATTCGTGCTTAATAGATCTTCCCTGGTGGCTCAGGTGGTAAAGAATCTGCCTATAATGCTGGAGACCTGGATTTGATCCCTGGGTTGGGAAGGTCCTCTAGAGAGGGGAATGGCTACCCACTTCAGTATTTTTGCCTGGAGAATTCCATGGACAGAGGAACCTGAAGGGCTACAGTCCATGGAGTCACAGAATATCTTTGTGAGACTGTGTACAGAGTCCTTATAGCATGCTAATAATATTTTGTTGTGCCACTGGGCAGCAGGGCTGACTTACATAAGGATAAAGTTATGATGTTGAAGAGAAAGATGAAGACTAGAATTTCAAGTTAAAAAGCAAGATTTTGTAGAGGCCATTGATGAGTTGGTGATAGAATAACCAACAAACATTAAAAATAGTGAAGGTGCTTAGGCTTATCTTAGAATTAAACTTGGCATCATTGTGAAGGCAAGCCTATAAAAGAAAATTAATCATTGTGTGAGCTGTTTTTTCTTTACTTTCTGCAGAAAAAGATATTGAGATAACTTTAAAGATATTCTAAAAAGCAGCGTGAAAGAAAGTGAAAGTCACTCAATCGTGTCTGACTCTTTGCGGCCTAAGGACTATAGAGTTCATGGAATTTTCCAGGCTGGAATACTGGAGTGAGTAGCTGTTCCTTTCTCTAGGAGCTCTTCCCAACCCAGGGATCAAACCCAGGTCTCCTGCATTACAGGCGGATTCTTTACCAGCTGAGCCAAAAGAACCTAAGTTAGGGCTTCACCCATCTTCTGTGTGTGTGTTTTTCCTTACTAAAAATTATATGTTCATATCAAAAACAACTTCAGTTGAAACACATTTCTTGTATCAACAGAACTTTTGTCATATACCTTTCCATCAGAGAATGAAGTCAGGCCCCAATACTTGCTTTTGTTTGTGCAATAGCCTCGTAGTGTCAGTCGCTCAAGTCATCTCCAACTCTCTACGACCTCATGGACTGTAGCCCTATCAGGCCCCCCTGTCCATGGGATTTCCCTTAATTTATTCAAAATCAATTATGTTGCTTGGGATGGGAGTTAAAAATAAGTTATTAGTAAGTCCACATGTATTTAGATTATAGACTAATATATTGACAATGTGAATCCGACCTGAATTATGATTAATTTCAGGTGAATAGCAAATCTGCTATTTCAAACATTCATGAAACTGCTTCTTTTGTAGAAGTAATTATAAGAATGGCATGATTGTGTGATGAATAAAATGCAGAACAAGTACAGAGTAAATTGTCATCTATTGCATGAACAAAAACCAGGGTCGGTGATAAGTAAATCAAGATATTGGAGTTTTACAAGATATTTGAGCTTTACTTTTGAAGAGTTGCTCTGGAGTTCCTGTAGATCCTCAGTAGGAATGAGAGAAAAATAGTAATTTTACAAAATAGTGTCTTATTGGATAAATGTTTCTTTGTTGAACTATTATAACTGAATGAAAAACCATGACATGGGTGTTGTTTGTATTCATTATTGTCTATTTTGAGATAATGTTATGCCAACAGATTGTAAGCAAAATATGATGATTATTCTCTAAGGTGCATCCATTATATTATTAAATTACCTTTTCTACAACATTTTATGAATGACAATAGAAACTTCAAGGTTTTAAAAATGATTTATATAGCCTAATCCTTCATGTATAATTAATTCTACTAATTTGCATGAGTGTTTCAGGTCATTTTAGAATAATTAGCCATTGTTGAGGGTTTTTTCCCCATCAATTAAACTAATTGCTTTTCACATAGGTGTAGACTGAATATTGATTCCCATTTTTTCAACTCACTTGCATAAGCAAATGATGCTTAATTGCCAGCTTACCACATCATTACACAGTTGTCATCAATTATACAAAAATATACTCTACTAGACTAATGATTTCCTTGTGGCATTTTGAAGGGCTTTTTAACTGTGATGCTGGAAACAATGTCGTAATTTCAAAAACATATGAAACACCATGTTTAAACCACTGACACAATACAGCACTTTCAGTCAGTTCAGTTCAGTCCCTCAGTTGTGTCCAACTCTTTGTGACCCCATGAATCACAGCACACCAGGCCTCCCTGTCCATCACCAACTCCCGGAGTTCACTCAGACTCACGCCCATCGAGTCAGTGATGCCATCCAGCCATCTCATCCTCGGTCGTCCCCTTCTCCTCCTGCCTCCAATCCCTCCCAGCATCAGAGTCTTTTCCAATGAGTCAACTCTTCACATGAGGTGGCCAAAGTACTGGAGCTTCAGCTTTAGTATCATTCCTTCCAAAGAAATCCCAGGGCTGATCTCCTTCAGAATGGACTGGTTGGATCTCCTTGCAGTCCAAGGGACTCTCAAGAGTCTTCTCCAACACAACAATTCAAAAGCATCAATTCTTTGGCACTCAGCCTTCTTCACAGTCCAACTCTCACATCCATACATGACCACTGGAAAAACCATAGCCTTGACTAGACGGACCTTAGTCGGCAAAGTAATGTCTCCGCTTTTCAATCTGCTATCTAGGTTGATCATAACTTTTCTTCTAAGGAGTAACACATTTTCTTTCCAATAGAGTTGGGAGAAGGGAAAGAGGAAGAGAAATATCTCTGATGGTGTTTAAAGTTTATGTAAAGGAAGGTAGCATTTTTAGAAATCCTGAAAGCAAAACAGAATCCCCTGCCTCAAAAACATTTATTGCCTTTTTGGTAGAGGTTCAAGAGTAATCAAAGAGAAAGATCTTACATAAATTATGTGTATTAAGAATGTTGATATAGAATAATTTAACATAGAATGCTCTAAAATTTGTGCCATTGTTATTTCTTAAAATCTGTATTCTACTGAGTTACTATTATGTTTGGGGAAAACACTTTAAATATTTGAAAATTTTCACCAAGTTGGCATTGTCAAACCACTGATTCATGAAAATTTTATAATATTTGAAAGAAATTTTGTTTAATCTAAAGTGATGTAATGAAAGCTGAGTGCCGAAGAATTGATGCTTTGGAACTGTGGTGTTGGAGAAGACTCTTGAGAGTCCCTTGGACTGCAAGGAGGTCCAGCCAGTCCATTCTAAAGGAGATCAGCCCTGGGTGTTCATTGGAAGGACTGATGCTAAAGCTGAAACTCCAGTACTTTGGCCACCTCATGTGAGGAGTTGACTCATTGGAAAAGACCCTGATGCTGGGAGGGATTAGGGGCAGGAGGAGAATGGGACAACAGAGGATGAGATGGCTGGATGGCATCACTGACTGGATGGACATGAGTTTGAGTGAACTCCGGGAGTTGGTGATGGACAGGGAGGCCTGGCGTGCTGCGATTCATGGGGTCACAAAGAGTCGGACATGAGCAATTGAACTGAACTGAACTGAATGAAAGTAACATTTAAGTTTAAACACCATTTGACATTGAGATTTTTGGTTGTTTTTAAATCATTGCTTCAGCAATAGCAACAATACAAACCTGATCTAAAGCTTCGGCGAATCCAAGATGGCCACAAATGTTTTTGGATTAAGAAAATGACTATTGTGTTCAACATACTAATGCTCTTGCTTTCCAAAGAACAATAATTGAGAACCTGTGTTCACAAAATGTATTTGTACTCAATACTGTTTCTTCCTTCCTGTTATTGAATGCCATCTTGTATTGTTTATAATGACAACTCATCTACAATTCTAAAGGTTGACTCAAGACCTTCCCACATTAGTTTGAATTAAAATTGAAAACAGCACAGGTCATGTCTGAAAGTACTCAGCAAACACACACATTAACAGTAAATTTAAAACTCTACAGAATGGAAACCACACACTCTGCTTTAATTACTGCAGAAAGGTCAGTGTTTCTAACAAAACAGGGGTAAGAAACTATGCTTTTATAATAGTCTCTTGCTAATGTAAAATACAATGCAAATAAATATAGGTATGTCCTCCCTCTCCTGCCTGCTTAATTTTGGTTACATCTTGCAACAGATTTCAAAGCAGATTTCAAAGGGCAGCATCTGCTGTTTGAACTATCCTTAAAAAGTTCATAGAAAGCTAAGTTTGTCAATTGCTAAAGGTTTAAGAAAAGCATGGGGAGATGAATAGAAGAAAATCTGGAAGAAATGTAGTGAACTCATTATCTACTTGCATAACTAACTTTGTCAATAGGAAGAAACTAGAGTAACATATATATTCATTTTCCAACACATGTTTTCTTTTAATATCCTGAGGATAGTTTCATTCAATGTTTCCCTGGAGGGGACATAAGAGAGGAAACAGCAAATTTAGAATTCTTTTCATACTAACCACAAAAAAGTATCTTCTATTAAACAATTTGAGTCAAATCTTTAACACAGAGTTGGCCTGTGGAGTATTTTGAAAATGTTTCTGAACATTAGCCTATAACCTTGGTATTTAATAACTTTTATTTTTATCAATATAGAATTCTACCAGATGCCTAAAGCAAATAACTTTGTGAATTTTAAACTTCAAAGATAACATTTCTATTTCAAAATGGGCCAACAACTCAGTGCTCTGAATGACAATGTGTACAGGAAATAGTAAACTTTTAGAACCCAGGATCTACAATCATATCTGACTCTTTATGTCTGGTGATATTTTAAAAGGTTTGTATTTCATTGTTATGTTAAAAAGGCAAGTTTAAATATGAAAACAAACTGTCATGATATTTTTCTTCCTAATTGTATCATGCACTAGAAAGAGATTTCAAATTAAAAAGAACCTTTGAATCCTGACCAAAATGTTTTTTATTTAGGAACTATGAAAAGTAGAATTGCTGAGTTAAAGAATGAAAGGAAATATGTCATATTTGTAATAAATTACTTGCAATGTCTAGTAATACGTCCTTTTCTGTAAGTCAATATTTAAATTATATATATATGTACACATATACACATATATGTCTATACATACATTTTCTTTTTAAAGTACAAGTGAATTAATGTTAACCAACATCATGTGGTATTGGAGGACTCTTGAAAGTTCCTTGGACTTCAAAGGGATCAAATCAGTCAATCCTAAAGGAAATCAACCCTGAATATTCATTGAAATGACTGATGCTGAAGCTGATGCTCCAATACTTTGGCTACCTGATGGGAAGAGCTGGGTCACTGGAGAAGACCCTGTTTCTGGGAAAGATTGAAAGCAACTGGAGAAGGGGTTGGCAGATCCTAAGATGGTTAGGTAGTACTGACTTAGTGGACAGGAATTTGGGGAGTGAAAGAGGAGCCTGGCATGCTGCAGTCCATGACTCTGTGAATGAACAACATCATAACTTCTCATAAGTAAACCTAACTTTAAATAATAGTGACATTTCTTAGAAATTGAAGGTCATATTAAAGAATCTCACTCATTTATAAAGTGTACTGGTTCAAGAATATCTAAAAATCTATGCTAGAAGAGCATGGAGTAAGAAAGAATGAGAGAGGGAGAAAAGACAGAAAGACAAGAGTCAGCTTTTTATAAAAAACACTTAATTGCTTTAACAGGAAAATTTCTCTACAGTAGAGTAAAAAAAAGAAAACAGCAAGAGTAAATAGCTTCAAAGTTAAAAGAAGTCTGCTGCATCATGTCAGTGTGTTCTCATAACAAAAGCCAAATATAATCATTATAGCACTTACCATATTTCAGTTTAATTTCTGTGTCTATTTCATTAAATTCTCCTTCAAGACACAGCATATATCTCTAAAATCTAACACAGTGCCCAACGTATAGGTAAAAATCAAATAGAATTTTTTTCAGCTTTAAAGTTTTAATCATCATATGTAGGATTCCTGCTTGAACAATTATATTATTAAATTATCTAACTGGTGTGAAATGCTTTCTATATGCCAAAAATGCTTTAAATCATTTCTGTGTTAACTCCTTCATTCATCTCAACAATACCTGTAAGATAGGCACTTTATTCATAGTATACAGAGGCAGAAATGAAGGCATGGACCAGAAAGGTAATTTGTCCAAAATGAATGAATGGCAAAATTTGAACCCAGACACTCAAGAGTCAAAATCCATAACCATAACAATGTTTCATCTTTACTACCAAATTCAGTTGATGTTTAGGGTCAGTGTAATTTTCCATAAGTTCAGCAATAACATACTCCATTAACAGTCATGGTTGCAATATATATATTACCATTTAACTAGAAACCAAATTTAGACATGGCAGAAATTGATGGCTAAGAGTGGAGGCAGGTACAAGCTTAGAATGGTGAATAACCTTTTTCAAGTCTACAAAGCACTGACTCATGGGCAGCAGAGACATCAGGATAATGCTACAAATACAAAAGAAGCCCAAATGCAAGGTATGAAACAGGTCACAGAAGTCAAATTCACCTGACCTGATCATTTAGCCTTTGATTGACCCTGTTCAGGGTCAGTATGAACTAATCACAGGTTTTACCTCACATACCAACTCCAGGTAACTGGGAAAAGGCTGCCTAGAATGTGGGATTGAGACGGAAGGTGAGGTCTGGTCTGATCTTTGTTGAAGTGTATTCTGGTTTCCCTTTTCAAGATCTGTGAAGAGCTTGGATACAGACAGACTATGATACTCTATACTTCCCCTCCCATGTGTGTTATCCTTGCACTGGATCAATATGTTCAGAGTTTGATGCTGGACTCTAAATATCCTAGAATCACTGATCAGTCCTGTAACAGAGATGGGTTGACTGTGAGATCTTTGATACCCGATCCAGAAAAATATATATAACTTTAAAGATGTGGGCAGTGTTGTCTACATACACATTAATGTAGAATGCAGGAAAGTCAAATAATAGCTGTGCTCAGAGAACCCTTGAACGTTAGTACCTGAATTATTACTGACAAACAAGACATTGTAAAGGCCATAGATAAATACTACATTGGGTACTTGGAGCTCTGTATCCAATCTTGGGAGGGTTTTTTTTGTTTGTTTGTTTTTGTTTTTTTCAATTCATATCACTAGTTTCACAGAGAATTTCAAGTAGGTATGAACTGAACTGTTTCCCTTTCAGAAGATCTGTTGAAATCCTAATTCCCAGTTCCTCAGCATGTAAACTTACTTGGAAATAGGCTTGTAGATATGCAGATGTAACATGATGAGATACTGGAATAAGATAGACCTCTAATTGACTTGGACAGCAAGGAGATCCAACCAGTCCATCCTAAAGGAAATCAGTCCTGAATATTCATTGGAAGGACTGATGCTGAAACTGCAAATCCAATACTTTGGCCACCTGATGCGAAGAACTGACTCATTGGAAGAGATCCTGATGCTGGGAAAGACTGAAGGCATGAGAAAAGGGAACAACAGAAGATGAGATGGTTGGATGGCACCACCGAATCGATGGACATGTGTTTGAGTAAGCTCTGGGAGCTGGTGATTGTCAGGGAAGCCTGGTGTGCTACAGTCCAAGGAGTCACAAAGAGCTGGACGTAACTGAGTGACGAACTGATCCTTATAAAAAGAAGAAATTTAGACATGAAGACAGAAATGCAGAGATGGAATATAGTGTGAAGACACACAGGAAGGAGATGGACATGTGACTGGAACAAAGCATTTAGGAGCCAACAAACACCAAAGATTTATGGCACATACCAGAAGCAGAAAAGGTAAAGAAAGATGATTTCCTAGTTCTGTCAGAGGGACTATGGCCTGAAAAAATACCTTGGTCTTAGACTTCCAACTTCTAGAACTATGAGTCAATAAATGTCTGTTACTACAAGTCATTTATTTTTTGGTTTAATTGAACATTTTATAAATGAAAGCATGAATATATACTCTTTTATTGTGTATAGCTGCATTTTCATTGATGTATAATATTCTACTATGTTAATTACCATGCTTTATCTATTCAACCAATGATGAACCTTTGGACTTTATCAATCTGGGGCTGTTAGATTTCATGCCACTGTGAATGTTTTTTTCCTTGTCTTTTGATGCTCATCACAAATATTTCTATTGATTGAATATGGAAAGAATGCAATTAGTGGGTAATAGAGGATACATATGTCCTACTTTAGTAGACTGAGGCAAACCATTCTAAATCATGAGATCAATCATACTGTCTCCAGTTTGATGCCTCTGTTTGTTCTAAAACTGTAGTCAGTCTCTTTAATTTATGATTTCCCACTCTTCTGACAGAAACATAGCCATACCTAACTATGCTTTCTAAGCTCGCTGCAACTCAGATTCTATAATACATAATTATGTTTTGAAATAATTTAAATCAATGTATTTTGGATTCGAGTATTTATTTGCTGTTGGTGGTGGTCATCTGTGAATTATGAGAATGGAAGATTTCTCCTTCCCTAGCTTAGAATGCTAGAACTTACGAGCAAAATGGTATTTTCCACTGTGGACAAATTTGCTACTTTCGTTCTTCACATCTGTGGTCTTGTTGTCACAAAGCATTATGTTAATCCTAAGTGCTATGTGTTTCCCATCCCATCAAATTGATTGATATTGGATAGAAAAAATGACCTCCCAAAAGATTGCTAACTCTGAATTGACTTCATAGTGTGGTCACAGGTGACTTGGAGATTTACAGCCTTTTAAAACATGATTTCTGTATATCACAAAGAAGATATAAGCTCCCCAAGCTGCTTGTTGTAAATGTCTCCTCGCTTTACTGTTGTCTTGCTGGAGAGGCTTCTTTTCCTTCTACAATCACACATTCACTGCCAAACAAACTGGGGCTTAAGTGCAGATTTTAAATAGCACGACAAATGGAATGATCTGTTTCAAACATGCCTCAAATATAATTTATGATTTTCTGGTACAGCTGTTGGTTTTTCTGCTTCCTGGACTATAGTTGCTAAAAGGTTGATAATCTCCATACTACCTCAGTCTACTGGCAGAGTGCTTCTCCCCATCGTTAGAAAATAATTGGGTAAGGGAAACATGGTGTAAGGTATTGGGACCTAGTGGCCTGGACTTAAGAAGCAAACTTTATATTAATACTTCCTTCTAGGCACTTGATTTGGTTTCTCCCTATTTTAAATTCTATTTTGAATCTGAAAATGCTACCTAAACCATAATTTACAAATCCATTGCAAGGAACTTGAATAACTTGCTCAAAAAAAAAAAAAAAAGAAAAAAAAAAGAAAGAAAGAAACAATAAAGATTCACAAGGAGAAGAAATAGCCAGCTCTCTGTAATCATAGATATGCGTGAACCATGAACTTCCAGATGTTCAAGCTGGTTTTAGAAGAGGCAAAGGAACCAGAGATTAAATTTCCAACATTCACTGGATCATTGAAAAAGCAAGAGAGTTCCACAAAAACACCTATTTCTGCTTTATTCAGTATGCCAAAGTCTTTGACTGTGTGGATCACAATAAACTGTGGAAAATTCTTAGAGCTGGGAATACCAGACCACCTGACCTGCGTGTTGAGAAATCTGTATGCAGGTCAGGAAGCAACAGTTAGAAATGGACATGGACAACAGACTGGTTCCAAATAGGAAAAGGAGTATGTCAAGGCTGTATATTGTCACCCTGCTTATTTAACTTACATGCAGAGTACATCATGAGAAACACTGGCCTGGAGGAAGCACAAGCTGGAATCAAGATTGCTGGGAGATTTCTCAATAACCTCAGATATGCAGATGACACCACCCTTATGGCAGAAAGTGAAAAAGAACTAAAGAGTCTCTTGATGAAAGTGAAAGAGGAGAGTGAAAAAGTTGGCTTAAAGCTCAACATTCAAAAACTAAGATCATAGCATCTGGTCCCATCACTTCATGGCAAATAGATGGGGAAACAGAGGAAACAGTGGCTGACTTTACTATTTTGGGCTCCAAAATCACTCCAGATGGTGTTTGCAGCCATGAAATTAAAAAAGGCTTACTCCTTGGAAGGAAAGTTATGACCAACCTAGACAGCGTATTAAAAGCAGAGACATTACTTTGCCAACAAAGGTCCGTCTAGTCAAGACTATGGTTTTTCCTGTGGTCATGTATGGACGTGAGAGTTGGACTATAAAGAAAGCTGAGCACCAAAGAATTGATATTTTTGAACTGTGGTGTTGGAGAAGACTCTTGAGAGTCCCCTGGACTGCAAGGAAGTCCATTCAGTCCATCCTAAAGGAGATCAGTCCTGGGTGCTCATTGGAAAGACTGATGCTGAAGCTGAAACTCCAATACTTTGGCCACCTGATGCGGAGAGCTGACTCATTGGAAAAAAAACCTGACTCTGGGAAAGATTGAAGGCAGGATGAGAAGGAGGCTGACAGAGGATGAGATGGTTGGATGGCATCACCAACTCAATGGACCCGAGTTAGAGTAAACTCTGGGAGCTNTGAAACTCCAATACTTTGGCCACCTGATGCGGAGAGCTGACTCATTGGAAAAAAAACCTCACTCTGGGAAAGATTGAAGGCAGGATGAGAAGGAGGCTGACAGAGGATGAGATGGTTGGATGGCATCACCAACTCAATGGACCCGAGTTAGAGTAAACTCTGGGAGCTGGTGATGGACAGGGAGCCCTGGCTTGGTCCATGGGATCACAAAGAGTCAGACACGACTGAGCAACTGAACTGAAATGAAGCAAAATTTTACTTTCTTATTGACAGAAAGACTCATAGATAAGCATACTAAGTAACAGAAGCTCCCCAGCACACTATCAAGGTAATTTTGCACATTTCTAGGTGTGAATAAAGGCATTGGGAACATGAAGTAGCTGTGACTATAACATGCCCCAAATGAGACCAGCTTTCTTTTAGCTCCTTTACTTGAAACTAAAAGTGAAAAATGTTTATCAGCTGAGGTCAGGGCTCAGGAAATGAGTAGCAAATGTAAAACACAAGCAGCCTAGAATTGTTCTACATTGAATGTTGTGGATGAATATTTGTACATCAAACCCAAGAGTCTACTTTAAGTTTTCATAATAACTGAATGGCACAGCAAGACACTTATCTATTCAAACGTCATGAGAGAGATAGAAAAATGATGAACTTCTACAAAAATTTCCCAGCCTTCTTTCAAAGAGCCACAAATGGAAATTTGATTTGCTGTAAAGACTAAAACAGCTTATTACAACACTAACAAGGAGACATGATTCAGGATTCAGTGTGTAAAATTTTTTTCTTTCCCCATTAACACAAATTTGGCAAAGCTTGGTATTATGTTCAGCCATTCAGATAGGAAGAAAGACTTTTAGGGTCTTATGGATTTCTGAAGTGCATAATACTTTTATAATTTAAAGTTTGTGTTGTTTTAGTACATGCATAGTGGAAATGAAAAACTTTATAAATAATAATATAGCAAATAAAATATTATTATTTGTTGCTCTTGATAATATGCTTCAAAAACTTTAATACTTTCTAGAATATAGTGGGAACTTTCAAAACATTTTTTTCTTTCCATATATTGTATTATTTATTTGTGCCCAAATGTACTATGCTCTAGGTAATTCCAGTGGAGATAGAATTTATTAAAATGTATTAAATGCCTCTCAGAATGATTGGGAAGAAGGGTAAGGTGATTCAGGAAATAAGTGGTACACATGTGTTTCATATTTCCAGTTTTATGGTGAATCTGCCTTTTACCAAGTCTTTGTTTAAAGACCTTGGTGGTCCTCAAATACAGGCACAGAGAATATACGTTTTGTTTGGACAACAGATATATAGGGAAATAGGTGATGATGAAAATGTTTCTAGCAATAACAAGACCTAATATCAATATGTTAGTTGCTCATTTGTGTCCAACTCTCTATGACTCGTAGACTGGGGCCCGCGAGGCTTCTCTGTCCAAGCAATTCTCTAGGCAAGAATACTGGAGTAGGTTGCCATTTTCAATTCCAGGGGATCTTTACAACCCAGGGATTGAATCTGGGTCTCCTGCATTGCATGCAGATTCTTTACCATTTGAGCCATCAGGGAAGTCATAATATCAATATATATCCAGTAAAATACTAAAGGGTATGGCCATGTGGTTTATATAATTTGACAAGATAAAAACCAACTTTGTTAATAGAAATGGACAATCTGGAGTATTCAACTGAAAACATCTTGTTTTTCAAAATGGTAAGCCCTTTATCTACTGCACTGAACACTCAATACTTCAGATTGTTGTCTATTGTTAAGTTTATTCTCTTTCTAGGAAAGAGAAGCATTCTAAAAGGAAGTCATTAATATCAGAAGAAGAACGCTATTCTCCACCTGATAAAAAGGGAGGGCTACTTAGAAGATCAATGACTGTATTTTTGAAATACATTGGGATTGTCTTTGTTTTATAGAAATGTTGTATCTAACATCCCACTTCATTTCAACTTCCCTAGAGCTCAGTTAAAATTTTGCGAACTTAATATCACAAATTTTCATTTATCTTTTATAGTCAACCTAAAAAAGAATTCCATCCAAGCATATATCTAGAGAAAAACTTGGTCTGAAAGGATATGTGCACCCCAATGTCCACTGAAGCGCTGTTTAAAATAGTCAAGATATGGAAGCAACATAAGTATCCACCAACAGAGGAATGGATAAAGATGTGGTACACACAGTGGAATATTCAGTTCAGTTCAGTTCAGTCGCTCAGTCATGTCCGACTCTTTGCTATGCCATAAATCTCAGCACACCAGGCCTCCCTGCCCATCATCACCAACTCCCGGAGTTTACCAAACTCATGTCCATTGAGTTGGTGATGCCATCCAGCCATCTCATCCTCTGTTGTCCCCTTCTCCTCCNGGCATTCTTGATTCCAGCTTGTGCTTCTTCTAGCCCAGCGTTTCTCATGATGTACTCTGCATATAAGTTAAATAAGCAGGGTAACAATATACAGCCTTGACATACTCCTTTTCCTATTTGGAACCAGTCTGTTCCATGTCCAGTTCTATCTGTTGCTTCCTGACCTGCAAATAAGTTTCTCAAGAGGCAGGTGGCCTGGTATTCCCATCACTTTCAAAATTTTCCAGTTTATTGTGATCCACACAGTCAAAAGCTTTGGCATAGTCACTAAAGCAGAGATAGATGTTTTGCTGGAACTCTCTTGCTTTTTCCATGACCCCGCAGATGTTGGAAATTTGATCTCAGGTTCCTCTGCCTTTTTCTAAAACCAGTTTGAACATTTGGAAGTTCACAGTTCACGTATTGCTGAAGCCTGGCTTGGAGAATTTTGAGCATTACTTTACTAGTGTGTGAGATGAGTGCAATTGTGCAGTAGTTTGAGCATTCTTTGGCATTGCCTTTCTTTGGGATTGGAATGAAAACTGACCTTTTCTGGTCCTATCACTCAGCCATTAAAAAATGAAATAATGCAATTTTCAACAACATGGATGGATCTAGATATGTCATACTGAGTGAAGTAAGTCAGAAGAGAAGGTGAGATATCATATGGCATCTCCTATATGTCAAATTTTAAAAAATAATAATACAGATGAGCTCATTTACAAAACAGAAAAAGACTCCTAAACTAAGAGAATGAACTTATGGTTGCCAGGGAGAAAAATAGGGAGAAGGGATAGTTAGGGAATTTTGGATGGGCATGTACACACTGGTGTATTTAAAATGGATAAACAGCAATGTCCTACTGTATAGCACAGAGAGCGCTGCCCAGCACCATGGCAGCCTGGGTGGGAGGGGAATGGATGCAGGCAAATGTATGACTGAACACCTTTGGCGGCCACCTGAAACTACCACAGCATTATTAATTGGCTATACCTCGGTGTAAAATAAAAGTTTTCTTTAAATCCAGTTTTATTGAGAAATAGTTGCTATTACACATCCCTGTATAAGTTCAGCAGGAATAGCATGTTAGCTTGATTTACTTCTATGGTAAAATTACTTCTAAAATAAGTTAGTTTAACATCCATCTTCTCAAATGGGTATAATTAAAAGAAAAGAAAAAAAGAAAAAAAAATTCTCCTGGTGATATGAACTCTGAGGATTTAGTGTCTTAACAACTTTCCTAAATAACACACATTAGTGTTAATTATGGTCAGCATGGTGTGCATTACATCTTCAGTGCTTCTGTGTCTTATAAGTGGAGGCTTGTACCTTTTGACCACCTTCCTCTATTTTCTCTCCTCTCACCCTCTGCCTTCCATACCCCATTCTACACCTTTTTCTATGAGTTTGTTTTTCTGTTGCTTTTGTTTGAGTCCACCTTTAAGTGAGATCGTACAAGTTACAGACATGAATTGTATTCATGCAGAACACAGAAGTTTTTCCACTTAAATTCCATCCTTTAAACCATTTTCTTAACGACTGGGCCACAGTAATGAGACCCTGGAGCAGATGCACCTGCTTTCATTTTGCATCTGCTTTATACAGCATAGCACTGGACACGAAAGATATGTCTAAAATTACTTATCTGAGTGACTGAATGAACGAAGCAGGCAGTCTCTGACTACCTCAAAAGCTATACAATACCAAATTTCAAATTTAACTCAGAAAAATGTCAGTGATAAAACAATTATTTTAGGACTTCCCTGGTGGTCTGGTGGCTACGAATCTGCCTTCCAATGCAGGGGACATCAGTTCAATCCCTGGTCAGGAAACTAGGATCCCACACGCCACAGGGCACCTAAGTCTGTTTGCCACAGCCAACTCTGTGTGCCACAGCTACTGAGCCTGGGCACTCTGGAGCCTGACTGTCACTACTAGCGAGAAGCCTGCGCACCATAAGAAAGGGTCTGCATACGGCAATTAACACCCGATGCAGCCAAATAAATAAATATTTTTTAAAGGTGAAATAGTGATTATTTTTCCATCAATAATTTATCACATAATATTGCAGGAATAATAAAGGGTGACAGACATTTTCAACCAAAGTAAAATGAAATTTATAATTCATATAATAATTTGTATATTTTCTAATTACATTTTGTGTGTATTAAACCTTCACAACGTCGATATGGTGAATATTATACTTAACTTCATAAAATATACAGAATAAGGTATTTACCCAAGGTCAGAGAGTTGTAAGCAGTACACATTTTGTGTTTTAAGACATATGTTCTATAGATATTGATATGTGTTATGAACACCCATATTAATATAGGTATTAACATATTAAGTGGTTAATGTATGTATGTATGTATCTATATATCATAGAAAAAAGATTTAGACAGCTCAAGTTAGTAGATATCAATTTTAAAAATATATAAATGCATATATATCCCACTTGGTTAATGTCAACAGATCCTCAGGTTGTTCCTAGTGCCATTTTGTATTTCACAGTGTTTAACATATCTCAGTTTCTTGCTTCAAACAACTGATGAGTAATACACTATCTACTTTGTCTATATAGCATCTGATATCTTAAATGTTTTTCTACTAAAGAAAATATTCTCCAGAAAGGATAGCTCCGCTAAAACAAAAAACTGATGGACAGAGTCTTGCTTTCTGTTTAAAGATCTGCTTTAATTTAGACTTGTTCTCAGTCCCTGGAGAAGCACAAGTTCTTTTCCTCCCCATTTCTTCAAAGCATATGCACTCGCTTCAGCTCTGTCCATCTTTAAAATTATTGTTGCTTTCCCAACTGCCTCTTTTGTAGAAAGATGTCATTTTTTGCTGTCAGTACCACGATAATGCTTTCACACATACAGTAAAAGGAAGAAAAAAGTGAATAGTGTTTTTCTGGAGTCTCTCTTTCTTTGGTTCTTTTTCTCCTAGGCTTGTGTCTACCTGACCATATATGTGATGTGAAACCATATGACAGTTTTATGAGCCTTTTGCATTTGAGTTGGGTGGGTCATAATTCATTAAGAATCTGTGTGCATGAAAAGATACTCAATATTGCTAATTATTAGGGAAATGCAAATCAAAAGTACAGTGAGATACCACTTCACACAAGTCAGTATGACTATCACTAAATGGTCTACAAATAACAGTTCCTAAAGAGATGGTGGAGAAAAGGGAATCCTCTTACACTTTTGGTGGGAATGTATTTGCTACAGCCACTACAGAAAACAGTATGGGAGGCTCCTCAAAAATCTAAACTAATAGAACTGCCATATGATCCAGCAATCCCACTCTTAGTCATATATCTAGAAAAATTATAATTAAAAATATATATATAAGCACCCCTATGTTCACAGCAGCACTATTCACAATAGCCAAGATATGGAAACTGCCTAATGTTCATAAACAGATGAGTGGATAAAGAAAATATGGTACACATATACAGTGACATACTACTGAGGCATAAAAAAGAACAAAATAATGCCAATTTTAGCAACATGGATAGACCTAGAAATTATCACACTAAATGAGGTAAGTCAGAAGGAGAAAGATGAATACCATATGACATTACTTAACCGTTCAGTTCAGTTGCTCAGTTGTATCTAACTCTGCAACCCCATGGACTGCAGCACGCCAAGCCTCCCTGTCCATCACCAACTCCCAGAGTTTACTCAAACTCATGTCCATTGAGTCAGTGATGCCATGCAACCATCTTATCCTCTGTCATCCCCTTCTCCTCCCACCTTCAGTCTTTCCCAGCATTAGGGTCTTTTCCAATGAGTCAGTTCTTCGCATCAGGTGGCCAGAGTATTAGAGTTTCAGCTTCAGCATCAGTCCTTCCAATGAATATTCAGGACTATTTCCTTTAGGATGGACTGCTTTGATCTCATTGGAGTCCAAGAGACTCTCAAGAGTCTTCTCCAACACCACAGTTTAAAAGCATCAATTCTTTGGCGCCAAGCTTTTTTTAGAGTCCAACCCTCACATCCATACATGACTACTGGAAAAATCAAAGCTTTGACTAGATGGACCTTACTTATACATGGAGATTAAACTATGACACAAATATACTTATCTATGAAACAGAAACAGATTCACAGACTTAGAGAACAGACCTGTGTTCTCTTAGGAAATAGAAAGAGGTTAAAAATGTAAGTAAATAATGTGAGATACAGAACACCAATAAAGGAGGTCCCTCATGGACAGGAGGCCTGGTATGCTGCGATTCATGGGGTCACAAAGAGTCGGACACGACTGAGCGACTGAACTGAACTGAACTCAGAAAGAAGAATTAGACGAGAAAACAAACCCAAACAAGATAAAATGAGAAACTGAAAGAAACTATCAAACAAATAATGAAAATAATTTCCTAGAACTTAAAATAGGCACTAAAATTTAGATCAAAATGGCTTGTAAATGCCCCAGAAACAAATTTAAAAAATTAATCATATCTACTTGTATTCTTGTAAAGTCTTAGAACTGCAAATTTTGGGGAAAAATTACTTTAACCTAGAATTCTAGACTGCTGCTGCTGCTAAGTCACTTCAGTAGTGTCCGATTCTATGTGACCGCATAGACATACTGTCAAATTAAAAATCAAATGTGAAACTTAAATTAAAAAATATGTGAAATGACCTTGGTGTCATTCTTCTGACAAAACCTTCTTTAAAAGTCACATCAGGGTAAGCAATCAAGAACAAATAAGCCAAGAAAAATGAACACATGAGGTCCTAAAACAGTAGGCCTAGCCAAGAAAGTTATTAGGAGAAGTTTCAGACAACCTGGATTGTATAACCATTTCAGATTAAAAATAGGAGGAAATCTTAGTTAAGGAGGCATCCAGAAAGGTGAAGCCACAGAATGGGGAGTAGTATTAAAAATTTAAGAAAGCATGAATGTACAAAGGAAAATGATGAATAAAGAGAGAGAGAAGAAAAACAGTTATAAACTAAGAAAAACAATGTTGTATATGACGGTCTTGGTTCAATTGTAAAACAAGCTAACCAATACAATGGTTTTAGCCAATTAAAAAATGACATATTTGAATTGATGGTAAGAAAATTCTCCTGTACATGACACAGAATGAAGATATTGGATCAGAGAACAACTAAACATTCTTCTTAAAGTATTTTGTTGACCAACCAGAAAACATTTATACAATCATAAAATGTGAAACTACTTTTTAGCATCAACCTAAGGACAACACAATAAACCTTTTGAACTTGCAATATAAAACATTAATAGTTAAACATCAACAATGTAGAAATTAAAGCACAGCTTACAGAAAGGAGTACATTAACATGGGAGAGAAAGTAGGGAAAAAAGTGGAAGAGAGAATAAGGGAAATACATTCTTTTTTCTTAAGACGTCAAGAGAAACTGCTGAATATTAATGGAACCAAAACTGTGTCTTAAGCATATTATTTACTATTGAAAATGTAATCAATGGAAGAATTATAATGCAGTTGGAAAGAAAAATTAAGGAATAATAGTATAAGAAAACTAAATCTTTATTTTTAGCATTTAGGAATCAAGAGCTATTTTCTACAGTTAATAGACTGAGCAATAGTTGTATAATTTCATTATTGAAAAGTTGTGTTTTCCTTAAAAAGTGAAACTAGGGTTGAAGAGGAATCAGAATATACACAAGGTTTCCTATAGCAAGTTCTTCTGTACAAATTCATTAGTTATCTGAGACATGTATTACTCTAATAAATACTCAAAGAGAAAATCTTTGTGTAGAATGCATAAGAATCATATTGATCTTTACCGCTATATGTGAGATTACTGGTGATTTTATTTTCTTGATTTTACTTTTTGCATTTAAAACATCTGCTCTAAAGCATATAATTTCTTTGGTAATAGACCAAAACTCAGAAGTTCACAAGCAATTAAAATAATATGTGCCATTTATTGAATGTTTACAATGTGACCTGTGTACTCTGCTAAAATTTTATATGCATTTATTCTGAGAATGGTTTGATATCATTTCCTTTCACACGTGAAGAAACCAAGGATAATTATAATTTACTAACAGAGGTTTACAAAAGAATATGTCAGGCTTCAAACTAAGTTTTGGCCTCCTGAAAATAAGTTATTTTTATCACCCCACATTTATCCCAAAAGCTTATGGTTTGTAGGGGGATGTGGCTTATGATATTGAAATAAACATAGGGATCCGAAAGACATAATGCAATTCCCTTAAACAGAGACTGATTTAAGACCCAGTACACACATTAAGGCTATGGTTTTTCCAGTGGTCATGTATTGATGTGAGAGTTAGACTGTGAAGAAGGCTGAGCACCGAAGAACTGATGCTTTTGAACTGTGGTGTTGGAGAAGACTCTTGAGAGTCCCTTGGACTGCAAGGAGATCCACCCAGTCCATTCTGAAGGAGATCAGTCCTGGGATTTCTTTGGAAGGAATGATGCTGAAGCTGAAACTCCAGTACTTTTGGCCACCTCATGAGAAGAGCTGACTCATTGGAAAAGACTCTGATGCTGGGAGGGATTGGGGGCAGGAGGAGAAGGGGACGACAGAGGGTGAGATGGCTGGTTGGCATCACTGACTCGATGGGCATGAGTCTGAGTGAACTCCAGGAGTTGGTGATGGACAGGGAGGCCTGGCGTGCTGCGATTCATGAGGTCGCAAAGAGTCAGACCTGACTGAGTGACTGAACTGAACTGAACACACATTAAGAAGATGAAAAAAAGATTTGCCATAATTCATGCATGTTTACAAGTAATGTTTAATAATCTAGTTCCATTGATCCAAATGTATTCTTTACATGAGATCAAAGAGCTGGCTCTTCTAAACAGTCACGGCTGCTGCTTTATAGTCCTGTACTGTATTGACCCTACCCTTGTTAAGTGTTTGGATTTGCAACCAGGTCCTTGGTTTCAAACTCCTTTCTTCACCATTTATTAGCTTTGAAAGTGAAAGTGAAGTCACTCAGTCATGTCTGACTCTTTGCGACTCCATGGACTATATAGCCTGCCAGGTTCCTTCATCCATTGCATTTTCCAGGCAAGAATACTGGAACAGGTTGCTGTTTCCTTCTCCAGGGAATCTTCCCCACCCAGGGATGGAATGTGAATTTCCTGAACTGCAGGCAGACTCTTCCCAGTCTGAGCCACCAGAATAGCCCTATTTTTAGCTTTATGATATTGCTGTTCTCCTTTTGGTGCTTTCATTTCTCAACCATAATATATTAAAAAAAAAAATTAAAGCATTGCAGCTAAGCATGTCAATCATCTTCCAAACATCCTTCCCTCCTTTTCTTCTAGGCAACAGGACCCCAATTAGAGGTCTAGAAATATGCCCAGCTAAATATCCCTTTTTCTGGCTCCCTTCAAGCTGAGTCCCAGCCAATAAGATGTAAGTGGAAGTCAACTGTGGGTTGTGAGGAAAGTGAGTTCTGTCTTCATGAAGGAAAAAACAAAACCAAAACTCTGGCTTCTAGACTGTTCTACCTTCCTCTGCTTTATTTGCATCAAACCAGCACACAATGCAAAGAGTAGATCTGCAGTCTTGTGAATATGTGAGGAAAGGTTCTAATTTTTATATCAACAAGACATCAGCTACTGACATAGACTTCTTGTGAGGGGAGAAAAATTAATGGGTCTAGGCAAGTGTATTGTGGTTTTCTGCCACTTGTAACTAAGTGAATTCCCAACTGATATTAATGTCTTTCTCATAGACATTAAGATTGTCATAAAGATTCAATGAAGTAATGAATATGAAGAATTAATATTAGAGTCCAGCACAATGTAAGCAACAATTATTGGCTACACTAGGGGAGGAAATGTTGAAGGAGCATTGACTTTTTTAGCTTAAAATCCAATATTTTCATTGCTAAGAAGAGAAAGGCCCAAAGCATTAAATTACTTGCTCAAGATAACTCATATGATATTTTTTCTCTTCACTATTTACTCTTGTGAAATGTCATATTTATTAAGGGCTTGGTCTGTAAGGCTCTGGGCAATGCCCTCTTAGAGCTTTCATCCAGTGACACATATTTCAAGAATAGCACAAATAGTCAACCCATTCAAGGTTTAACTGCATCAAATTACAAAAAAGCTTTGATACCGAAGTCTAGCCTGTGCCTTAACAGAGAGGAAATAGGTAGGCTAGTTAACAACCAAATCCCTTTTTGGAAACGTGATTTCCAAATTTGGAAACATAATTATCAGTTATGTTTATTGTTCGATCACAGTGTAGTTTATAGACTCAGACAAATGGCTGATGTACCATAGACAGAGCAGAAACAATGGCTATTCCAGTTATCCAACTAGCAAACTTACCTGAACACTGACGCTGGCATACATCAACTGCAGCTCTTTTTTTTCTTTTTCTGAATTCCTCCACTTGACTCTGAGACTAGCAAAGGATGTGAAGAATGTTGGCTTGACCTGGCTTAAATCACATATTCACTTCTTGATTAAGAGAAGTACATTGCCTTGACTGACAGATACACCATATTGATTTACAATGGGAAGGGGGTGATTCCTCAAAGTGAAATTACTATGCTGTCTCCAAAAGAAGGCAGCATTTGGAATTGCAAAACAAGTCATTTGGCGGATTACTTAAACCAGGGCTCTAGCAAGAAGTACAGAATAAACATGAGACTTTGAAACTCAGATAACGCCCCAGTTGTGGATGGGTTGTGGGCTTCAAAGGGCACACTACCAGGATCCTAGCCAAGTCTCAGAGTTGCCTTAGCCAATCCCTATGTGTCAGCATGTGATATTTTGCAATAGAAAAGAGAAAACAGTAAACTTGCCTTCTTACTCTTTTCAGTGCATCTTACCAGTTCTCTTTTATATTCTAAGATGTTCTTACCTGGAGTATATAAAAAGTGTTGTTTTTCTCCTTGCTTATTCAGATTTGCTATTAAAAAAAAAAACAGTTTATGAAATAAAGTAGTTGTTCAATGTTAGGCAATGGGGCAAGGCATCCAATTAGCACACCTCTCTTGCTAGCAGGACTATCAAGATGATTAAGGAGTGTTCCCTCTAGCAGAGAAGAGGTCTGCTAAGCTGGGAATTACTTTGACAAACTAGCCTTCCACTGACGCTCACAGTTTTTGTTTTCTTTTAGCCTTTGATTTTTAAGGAACTTTGCATTCACTGTTCTGTATATCCCCTTTTGCCATTGTTGTTGCAATTGATAATGTTTTGATTCCTCCTCTATGTTTTAATTCTTTATCTTAAGCTCTATACACATTATTCTATTTGCCAGTGCTGTTTGGACAACGCACTAATGTGTAACACATTTCGTTTTAGTGGAGCATTGCTAAAAGGGAAAACTTTCAGAATAGATCATTATTAGAAATAAAGCACTGTCTATATGGATTGATGTTATAAGACCCTACTAATCTAACAGCCAGACTCCTTCTCATTTTTCATTTCGGAATGGTCTTCTTCCAGATTCAAGATGCTTTTGATTTCAATTAGCTGCATTAATACATACAAGACTTATTTGGCAGCCTCTCCTAGGGTTATTGGAAACATTTTGCCCATAGGCATGGAAAGCCAGAGTAGTGCTTGGGAGTTAACATCCCCTTGCTATTCTGAGGCCCTTAGCCAGGGGCTGATAGTAGTGCCAGTGTGAATTCCCAGCGTCCTGCAAGATCAGTCCTTCAAAGGATTTGACCTGAAACAACACCCTTGCTGGCTTCTTCTTCATCCATGTCATGTGCAAAGTTCCTCAGGCAAGAAGTGGCTGTTTTGCATATGAATCTGAGACAACACTGGTAGAGAGATCTTGAACCAGAGGAAAAGTGATACGAAACTGGGGAGAGAGTCAAGGGTTATGTCATGCAGTCCTATAAGGAGTCTAGATATTGTTCACAATACAATGGTTCACACCTCCTACCTCTTTGCAACTCAGAAAAGATGGTAGGAACTGCCATCTTTCAGTAATTTGCTAAGATGACCAACAGAGAGGGAAAGAGCAGGGGCACCTATGACATGTTCTCTAGGCCTTGCAGAAAATGTGGAGTTGTTCCTTTGGCGACATACATGTGAATTTGCAAGAAAGGTAGCACTGTAGATATCAATGGCATTGTTCAAAACAGGAATGCCCTTTAAATATTACCATGGGAGAACTAGAAGCATCTATAATGATACCCAGAATGCTGTTGGCATCATTGTAAACAAACAAGTTGAGGACAAGGTGCTTGCCAAGAGAATTAATATACATATTGAGCATGTTAAACACTCTAAGAGACAAGACCGCTTCCTAAAACACATGAAGGAAAATGATCAGAAAAAGTAGGATGCCAAAGAGAAAGGGACTTGGGTTCAACTGAAGTGCCAGTGTGCTCCATCCAGAGAAACATACACTGTGAGAACAAATGGAACCAAAGCCAGAACTGCTGGAGCCCATTTCCTTGAATTCATGGCATGATGGATGTAAAGAAAAGATCTGGACTGGAAAAAAAAAAAAGACTATAATAAAAAATGACAGCCACAATGGGTGGCTGCCACAGAAATGAGTGCAGTTAGTGGATACGTACTGTATTGACACAGCAAATAAAAGAAGCCTGACCCATGTAAATAATTTCCTACAAGGGTTTCAACAACTAATGGCCAGGTTGTACCAAGGGAATCTACCTATTCACCACTAAAGGAAGATTACTGTTAATTGAAAATAGGCAGTTAATGTTCCAGAGGCATTGTGTTGATATCCAAAAATCTTTAAGCTTTACAATTGGCTGCTTCATATCATAAAATCATGATTTAGTTGATCTCTGCCCTACCTAAGCTGGAGTCATGGGTTGAACACATTGATTATGGGGTTTCTACAAAAGGACCTATTGGCAAAGACTTGGATAGAGAGAATCCCAAACACAACCTATGGCAGAGAGGCCAGATTGATGAGTTTGATATTAAGTAATTTTAATTTGGTTCTGTTATAGTTCTGCTTCCTAGGAAAGAGACAAAGCTTAATACTTAGCTAGGATTTGTATACTTATTTTACATTAACTTACCACCACTTTTAAAATCTGGCAACTTTTCTGGAAATTATCCATTGATAGAAACTTTATTTCCTTACACTTAGGAAGCACATTTATAAACAAAATGAAATTATTTTGACATAAGCATGATTTTCCTAAGATTTAGGTCTTTCCTCTTTTAGGGACATGCTTCACGGCATACAGGATCTTAGTTCTCTAACCAGGGACTGAATCCATCGCCCCTGCAGTGAAACCTCAGTCTTGACCACTGGACTTCAGGGAAGTCCCCTAAGAATTAGATTTTTAATTCACAAGCTTTCTTTCAGTAAAGGCTAGGCTTTCATGCTTACTAAAAATGTGCTTAACTAATCACAAAATAGAATATAACTATTAGATAGGAAAATTCTTTAGAAGCTGTTTTAATATTCTGTAATACAAGAGAAAACAAACTAATAATAGGAAAGCAACTATATCATCAGTTTACATGGATTTTACATATCTGATTTTGCACACAAGATTATTATTCATAGGGTCAGAATTTACTTCACCTTATTACTTAGTAGCAATAATGATACACACGGTTTTATATTTTTGTGTTAAAATATAAATTATGACTTAAGTGTGAGTGCCATGTCCTGCAATTTCTCAGATACTTAGTAGTGATCGATGAAAACCATGTATACTTCTTCTGTTTATTTGAAGATATTTAACACGAGAAAAAGATTAAGAGAAAAGAAATACTCTCCATATGTACGTGTGCATTTTTATGAGAAAAAACAGTTCTGTCACTGTGCTATTTGTAGCTACTTTTAAATTTAATTTTATGACGTTTTAAAAAATTTTTGCAGTCCCTCCTAAGATAACAGCTGTGAGGACTGGAATAAATAAAATCCAAAAGGATGGAAAATAAAATTGAGGAGTTGAAAATGAGTAGAACCTGCAATGAATATATATCTTTCCAATTTCTTTTGTTCATAATGAGAAATTAACCTTATTGTCCAAAACCCACATGGCATCATACAGAGGAGTTACTAAACTATTGCGATAGGATCTCCAACTTCAAGAAGCTTTCCAGAGAAGATTTTGAGAAACCTACCATGCATTCAGCTACTGCAGATTAAGTGGTTTAACGGCATCATCTTATTCACTCCTAATAATAACTATATACGTTAGATAATATTATCTTAATTGTACAGATGAGGCACCAAGTTTCTAAGAGGTTAATGACTTACCAGAATAACATAACTCTTAATCAGCAATGATATAATCCAACTCCCCAAGCCACAAAGCTACACTCCCTTGTCTATCACTAAACTCATAACTGTGATATTTGTAAAGAAATCAGATCTGTTTACAAAAGCACTCTGTTAAATAATCATATAACTGAAACAGAAGTCCTAAACATCTAATCTCAAGTATTCTTATGATTTTGCAGTGACTGAAGCAAAGAATTCTAGACCCACAAAAATAGCATTTTTCATAATTTACCTTGATTTCGCTTAGGAAAGAAATCACAAACTGTTAACAACTAGATAGGCTGATTCGCTAATAATTTATAGTAACTATCAATGATTTTTTTTAAAGTAGAATTCACAATAAAACTACTATTCCAAAATATTATACTTGTAAGAGAGTGACTTCAACCATGACTTCCCTACATGATATAGTTTGCCAAGGATATGAATTCTGAGTCAATATGGATTTGGCAGATCAATACACTAAGATTTATATAAGGTTTATATAAGATTTCTGTCAACTGGCTTTACATCAAATCATCACATATGAAAGCAAAAAGTGAAAGTGAAGTCACTCAGTTGTGTCCGACTCTTTGCAGCCCCATGGACTGTAGCCTTCCAGGTTTCTCCATCCATGGAGTCTTCCAGGCTTGCCAGGCTCCTCCGTCCATGGAATCTTCCTGGCAAGGATACTGGAGTGGGTTGCCGTTTCCTTCTCCAGGGGATGTTCCTGACCCAGGGATGGAGCCTGGGTCTCCAGCAGTGCAGGCAGACACTTTACCGTCTGAGCCACCAGGGAAGCCCCTACTTTTTGTCAACTGACTTTAAATCAAATCATCACATATATGGTGAGTTAAAACCAAGAAAAAAAATAGGATTGCATGTTATTAATTTACTAAGAAAAGCCATATATCAAGAGCATCTTTTGGGATTTAGGAAAAACTGATCAGAAATTTCACTTTTAACTGCTTCCACATTTATTAATAAAAATTATATTTGTAACTACTGAGAAACAACAGTGATTAAGAGGAGACCCTTGGACCTAGAACAAGAGGATAAGACATTTGTGCTTAGCCTGGTAGAATGCTTTGCAGCTTGGGACGAAAAAAATTCTCATTATTAGCACCTCTGTTTCTTCAACTTCTCTTTCTCTCTCTCTTCCCTCATCAATCTTACAAGGTTTGTTTCTCTCTTGTTCCTTTCATGGATCTTTGCTCTAATAAAAAAGCATAACTTAAGAAGTTTTCTCATTCTGGTTATACTTTTTACTGCTCAAAGTGTAGCACAGAGAATTAAGTTTTCAAAAACCAAGTGATAAAAAAGGAAGAAAAAGAGATTAAAGAACATGAAAGTGCTACAGAGATAGATTCAATAAAAAAAAATGTAGAATTTTTTTTTTACTCTGAATTTTCTTCAGAGGACAACCATATTATCTTCAAAGTTCATTTATCTAGAATCATTTTTTGTATTTTTATCAATTCTTCATTAAGCTATTGATACATATTTTAAGCACACATTCCGTGTTTTATTTCTTTTTACAAAATATAGATAACACGCTCTTGGCAGAGATATTATTCTCCCAGTGCACAGGATACGAAAGCCTCACAGAAAAGTACAAAGTGAGGAGAAGACTAGTCAGTTGGTAATGGGACATAGGAGAAAATTCTGGACAAAAGGGACAAATATACAATTCATCTTCCTTTTCTTCAGACAAAAATAATACTAATGGCAAGGGAAATGTGAAAGTGAACATCCCCTTAAAATCCATAGACAATCCAACTATGTGTGGATAATAACAAAATCTTCCATCTCTTCTAAAACCCATCAATCAAACAGAAATAACTGAATCCTGCTATAGCCTTAAAATAAGGGGTTCTCATTTAAGCTTACCTTCTGCATTTAAGATAGCATCTACCATAATATGCCACACTTGCTATTCAAACACAAAATAAGCTAAACTATGTCTGTCTACGTCTTCCTTTCCTTAGGCTCTCTGTTAAGCAAAATCTACCAAATAAATGTATAAGGTAACTGGCTCAAAAACAGCACTGGCAACTGTCTTTGGTCATTGCAAAATTTTTTTAGAATATTGTATCTTCCAGTACTGGATTTGTCTATGGGCAATACAAATTTATACAAATCATGCTTCTCTTTAACCATCTTAATGGAAATAGCAAATGCTGGGATTAATTAAATTATGATTTAACTATTCAAGGCAAAGTATTCGGCTAGAAAGAATTATCTAACGATATGAGAAAACAGTCATTTTATTTTGCTAAATGGGAAAGCAAGTTATATAACTTTGTGTTCAATACGCATTAATTTTGCAGGAGTGTGCAAATACATAGAAAGACCAGAAGGTCATGTGACAAAATTGAATAGAGATTACTTCTACATGATGGATTGTCAGGTTTCACATATTGTTGATTTTCATTTCTATGGTCTTAGTCAATTTAGTAAAATCGTTCTTTTTGAAAGTATACTATACCTTTATTTTTACCTGTGCTTTTTCTATCTATATAAATCTTAACTCTTCTGAACAACTGTTCAGATTTTGTTGCCTTCATAACTGAGTGCCCTAAATGGACGAGCTAATAAAAGCAGTCTCTCCACAAAAATCTTGAAGCCAAATCTAAGCTCCTTGAGGACAGGAGCCATATCATATAATACTTTGTAGCTTTCATGGAGTATAAAAGTGCTTTGGTAACAACCCACAGGATTAAAAACAAATTCTCTAGAGAATACTCAAATATGCACACACATGCACACACACACACACACACGCACACACACACGCACACATAGATCTTGTTTCTTTCTTGCCTTTTTCCCCCTTTTTTCAGTGGTGGCTCTTGAGCTTATTTATTATATTTGACCTAATCATCACCAGGGGCTTCCCAGGTGACACAATGGTAAAGAATCTGCCTGCCAAGGCAGGAGACACAAGAGATATAGGTTCGATCCCTGGGTCCAGAAGATCCGCTAGAAGAGGAAATGGCAACTCACTCCAGTATTGTTGCCTGGGAAATTCTATGGACAGAGAGCCTGGTGGGCTACAGTCCATGGAGTCTCAAAGAGTTGGACATGGCTGAGCACAGCACCAATCATCACCAAGTTAAATTAAAAACAAAACAAAACAAAAAAACAACCTCAACTGAAAGAAATCTGGAGGACTTCCTTACTCTGTTGAATTTCTTCCATAACAGCGCTTCTGCATCTGACTTGGCTTATGGATCTCCAGCCACAAAAAAAATTGACATAACATATGGGGCTTATTCTATTGCTACATATCTTCTAAACACTGAATATGTTTTAATGTTTTGGCAAAAGACACACATGTTTAAATGTTAAGAACTCCTATCATACCCCACTACATAATATTTTAATACTTTATAATAAAATTTTAAGTTCAAAGAAATTAAACACATAGACTATCCTGGTTTCTTCATGTTAATTGCTTTCCTTTTACATTCACTATTTGATCATAATTACATAGAGTGTGTTATGTAAAATTTACCTGATTAATTAATAAATATGAAAACAATATGCTTTTGTTATATAGTTATTGACATTTGTTTAATTGACTCCATCATTTGAATATGGTCCTTAGGTCTTAATCATTTAACCATTACGTTTACAAAGTCTTTATCTTTGAATAAAGACCAAAGTTACATTTTCACCATGATAGACAACGTGGAAAATAAATATGTTGGGACAAGGGACAGCAAAATTTTCCTGGAAAGCTCCAGACAGTAAATATTTTTACTTTGAGGGACATACGGTCTCTATTGCAAATATTCACCTCCAGCTGCTATAGGACATAGACAACATACAAAACAAATGGTTCTAACTATGTAGCTGTTCAATAAAATTTTATTTATAAAATCAAGAAAGATCTGGCTTGGCCTGATGTAGCCACTGTTTATGTTATGGGTCCCTGTTTAATCGGAGAATTACTGATGCTACTATTCTAACGAACTGCATAATGTCGATCAATATCCCATCAGTGGAGCTATTAAGATCACTATTAATTCAATTGAGTCTGTATTTATTAAGCCCATCATGTGAGTTTAGCATTGTAACCAATAAGGCTTTATAAGAATATAGGTTAAACTTTCTCTAAGAAAACAGATTTAAGAGTATGCAACAAAATCAAGTAATTCAGCACAGAATAACTGGTTGGAAGTATGAAATACCAACTGTGTATGCATGTGTGCACACACACACATGTACCACTATTCTTGCTTCTCCCACTCCCCAACTCCCCACCTCCTCACCTCAACCTCAGGGAAATATAGAGAAAACATTTTAATGGCTTTGTGAGAGTAGAAGGTATGTCAAGTTATTTGATTCCTTCACTAACTTTTCCAGAAGAAATAATAGGAGCAATTTGTAGGTGACCTACTGTGAGCAATCCTGGCTTTGCCAAAAAAACCCCAAACATCTCTGAATGTCTCCAAAGTGTGACTTGGGATTAGGGGATGGAGTGTAAAAGTTGACTCACAATCTGAAAGTAGACACACTTTCCTTAAAAAGTCCATCACTATTCATTAGCAGAGGTGTGGGTTAGTTCATAGACTCGACACACATAATGATTATTCACCATCAGTTATGGAAGACTTATTAAATCCTGATAATATGGAAGATTTGTATTTTACAAACTTTGTATCTAATTAACATTTTGTTTGAAAAAGGATTAGTACTACAATTCAGGAAAAAATGTTTCTAGCTTATTTAGAAACAAAATTTAAAGACAATTTTTTAAAAGCAGTTATACTCTTACAATGACATTGAGAAGGCACACACATTTCCTACATACCATCTCCCCCATATATGTGCAACCTCATTATCAACATCACTCACCAAATTGTTACATTTTTCAACAAGGATGAATTTACACTAACACACAATAATCACTAAAGTCTATAGGGTTCTCTCTTGATGCTGTACATTCTTTGGGTTTAGACGAATGTATAATGACATATATCCATCACTATAGTGTCACACAGAGCATTTTCGCTGTCCTAAAATTCCTCCCTCTCTTCTCTGGTGGCTTCCAGGGAAGCCATCGGGAAGGGCTTCCTTGGTGGCTCAGAAGGTAGAGTCTACCTGCAGTCTACCTGGAGACCCGGGTTCAATCCTTGTGTTGGGAACATCCCCTGGAGAAGCAAATGGTAGCCCACTCCAGTATCCTTGCCTGGAAGATTCCATGGACGGAGGAGCCTGGCAGGCTACAGTCCATGAAATTGCAAAGAGTCAGACACAATTGAGCTACTTCACTTTCACTTTTCAAAATTCCTCTCTGCTCTGTCTAATCATCTCCCTTTGATCCATCTCTGGCAACTACTGATGTATGTACTATCTCCATAGTTTTTTCCTTTTCCAAAATAGCACTTTAGATGAAATTTTTAGTATGCAGATTTTTCAAACTGGCTTCTTTTACTTCGTAATATGCATTTGTTTTCTTCATGTCTTTTTAAAATTATAATTATTTATTGACCATTTATTCTTTTTTTAAGACTGAGATGTAACTTTCTTTATAAGATAAACATTAAACATTATAATATTTGGAAACAACCTAAATGCCTTGAGCATGCGTGCTCAATGGCTTTGGTCATGTCTGACTCTATGTGACCCCACGGACTGTAGCCCACCAGGCTTCTCAGTCTGTGGAATTTTCCAGGCAAGAATCCTGGAGTGGGTTGCCATGCCCTACTCCAGGGCATGTGTCTCCTACTTCGCAAGTGGATTCTATACTGCTGACCCATCTTGGGAAATTTAAATGCTTAGTGTTATATTATGCATTGAACACAGTGTTATGTTAATGTTGATAGTGTGTTATATTAATGTTATGTTTAAATGCACAGTGTTATGTTATGCATTTAATCTAGTGTTATGTTAATGTTGATATGTGGCACAGGACAACATGCTATTATTTATCCACTAAAAATAATAATTATGAAAAAATTAATAGTATGGGAAAAAGCATGGTTTATGCTAAAAGAAATATTCAGAAAACAATGTAATATGTACCAAAATGGATATTATCTTTGGTTGGTATTTCTTTCCTTTCTGACTATTCTTTTTCTTTTTTTAAACTAAAACAGTGTTGTTTATTCCACCTTTATAAATATAGGACAAATACTTTAGTCTCACATGATGATTTTTGCTTTTAATAACTTTTAATGTCATGCCTATCCTCTCTGTGTTTTCTTTTTTTTTCTTAACCTATCATGGAGCATAATTGATTAGCAACATTGTTAGTTTCAGGTGTAGAGAAAAGTGACTCAGTTATACATATGCCTATCCTTTTGGAAATTCTTTTCCTATATAGATTACTACAGAGGATTGAGCAGAATTCCCAGTGCTATACAGCAGTCCTTGTTGGTTTTCTATTTTAAGTACAGAAGTGTGTATATGTTAATCTCCAACTCCTAATCTATTCCTTCCTCCACCCTCTCCCTCTGGTAACCATAAGTTATTTCTCTAAGCCTTTGAGTGTGTTTCTGTTTTGTAAATAAGTTCATTTGTATCATTCTTTTTAGATTCTGCATATAAGCAGTATCCCGTGATATTTATTTTTTTCTGTTTGACTTAGTTCTGTGTGTGTGGGTGCTTAGTAGTTGAGTCACGTCAGACTCTTTGAGACCCCATGAACTGTAGCCCACCAGGCTCCTTCCATCTGTGGAATTTTCCTTAAAAGAATTCTGGGGTGGATTGCCATCTCCTTTTCCAGGAGATTTCCCAGCTCAGCGATTAAACATAGGTCTCCTGCATTGCAGACAGATTCTTTACCACCTGAGCCACCAGGGACTTTCACTAGATATGACAATCTCTAGGTCCATCCATGTTAATGCAAATGGCATTGTTGCATTCTTTGTAGTGGCTGAGTATTATTCCTTTGCAAATATGTACCACATCTTCCTTATCCATCTGTCAATGAACATTTAAGTTGGTTCCATGTCTTGGATATTATAAATAGTGCTAGAGAAAACCATAATTCAAAAAGATACATGCACCCCAAAATTCATTACACCACTATTTTTCTCCACATTTTTCTTGATACCTCACTTCTAATATTAAATTATATACTATTATCTATATGTATCATAGTTTATTTGTCCATTCATCTACTAAAGGAGATTTTAATTGCTTCCAAGTTTTGACAATTATGAAAAAAGCTACTACCATAAACTATGGTGTTCAGGTTTTGTGTGGACATACATTTGCAATAACTTTGGGTAAATACTAAGGAGCATAATTGCTGGATCATATGTATAGTAAGAATATATTTAGTTTTATAAGAGACTGTCAATGTGTTTTCCATAGTGGCTGTATCATTTCTTATTCCTCCTAACACTAAATAAGAGTTTCTGTTGATCCAGATCCTCATCAGCATTTGGAGTGTCAGTGTTCTGGATTTTGGCCATTCTAGTAGGTGTGTAGTTCTATTTAGCTGTTTTAATTTGCATTTCCCTAATGACATATGATGTGGAACATATTTTCATATGCTTATATTCCATCTGTATATATTCTTTGGTGAGTTATCTAGCCTATTTTTTTTTAATTATCTGTTTTATAAAGGGAAGTCACTATTTCTCTGTACAAACTTTTAATATATTAGCCAACTCAACCATTTAAAACACTTATTCCACATTTTCATGTAATACATGCAAGCATGTGGTGGCTCAGATGGTAAAGTGTCTGCCTCAATGTGGGAGACCTGAGTTCGATCCCTGGGTTGGGAAGATCTCCTGGAGAAGGAAATGGCAACCCACTCCAATATTCTTGCCTGGAGAATCCCACGGATGGAGGAGCCTGGTAGGCTACAGTCCATGGGGTCGCAAAGAGTCTGACACGACTGAGCAAATTCACTTTCACTTCCATACATAATGTGGGTATTAGATGGCCTCATGTAACTTAATTCACGGCAATTATAACTTCAGGCATAGCTGGCTCTAGTGGTTTAAAATGTCTTCAGGACTCAGCTTTAATTTATATTGGTTCAGTTTTCCCCTATGCTGGTTTAATTTCAGCATTCTAAGTGATGAAAGATGGCTACCCATAATCTATCAAATTTAGTAGAAAAAAAATATTACCTTCATGAGTCTTAGAAAAAGTTTCCACAATCTATATTGTGGGCTATGAGGGCCCTGCACTCATCCTTGAACTAGTTGCTAGGGACAAGTGAGCTGCTATGCTCAGATTGCCTGGGCCAAGGTTCTAAATAAACCCTTAGAGTCAGTGGTGGAGCCCCACGTACAGTAGAAACATATGAAGAATTGAAGTTGAGTGCTTTCCTGAAGTTGAGTGCTTTCTTGAAGGTAATTCCAGCAATGCCACAATTAGTCCAGTATTCTCATTGTACAGACGAGATAACTAATAAAGAGACTGGTTAAAGACCAATCATTACTTAAGACTAAAAATTGGATGTGGAAGAATTAATATCAACACCAAAGTCTCCTGATTTTTACTAATTTCTCTTTATCCCAGCAGCTACAGATTTGGTTTAGTTTCCACTTCAAGGAAATATTCATTCACCTGGTCAGTTTCAGTTTGTTTGAAGAAACATCTAACACATGGCTATGTAGAGTTTAGACAGCTTTCCCCATTTATCTAATATGTTGATTTTCCTCTTCCATCAGTTCAGTTCAGTCACTCAGTCATGTCCGACTCTTTGTGAGCCCATGAATCGCAGCACACCTGGCCTCCCTGTCCATCACCAACTCCTGGAGTTCACTCAGACTCACGTCCATAGAATCAGTGATGCCATCCAGCCATCTCATCCTTGGTTGTCCCCTTCTCCTCCTGCCTCCAATCCCTCCCAGCATCAAAGTCTTTTCCAATGAGTCAACTCTTCGCGTGAGAGTATTTGTGAAAAAGGAAGACACATAGACTATTATAAGTATATTATGACATAACATATTAGAAATATCAGAGACTTTAAGATCTCAAGTCTATAAAGATAAGTTATCCTTTAAGTAAATATATTACAAGCAGATCATAAGATATAATTCACAAAAATATGGAATTTAGTATGAAGACTTCAATTACTAGGTTTTCGTGTTCAGCATATGAGTCAAGCAAGTTATTTTAGGAAGTACATAACAGGTTTAAGTCATGTAAGTTGTCCTGGTTGGCAAAGAGGGTCAGAGGATGGAGGAAGAACTGACATATAATGAATAATATATGATAGGTAGTATATTGTGTATTTTTTCCATGTATCTGTCTATAGACATATATTATTAGCATACACTAGTAATTTTCACCATGTAGGGTTGTTTTTTGGTTAAATGAGACAAACCTACATGATGGAAATTTATTAGCATTATTTATTTATTACCAGGATGATGCAAATAAGGTAAATACAATTACATGAGATCAACCAATAGTATGTAACAGAGATTTTATGTAGCCTGTCACTTTGCTCCATTGCCCATAGCCTGTCCAATAAGTCATGCTACCACCTACCAAGACCTGAGTTCTTAAAATGTCTATAAGAAGAGCATACTTTAGATAGTTAGGAATGATAACAATAATAATAAAGCACTGTAGCATTTAATATTAAATTTTATGGAAAAATTAAAGTACACTTAATAAAAATAAAAGAACACTTCTTCATATGAATAGTAATATAAGCTAAAATTGATGATAGATGGTGGATGGATGGATGGATAGACAGACAAACAGTAGGTTCCTTGGTGAGAATGCCTTCTTGTCTTTCACAAGAGGAAAGTAGATAGGTTTACTAGGAATAATGTTTCTTTAGCAACAGTAGCAACAGGAAATTTACAGCACACATCCCTTCTAATCATATACCCACCTATTGAGTTGTTAGGGGAAGCACACTGATTGAAACCGCCCACCCTGGCCAGGCACCGTAGTAACCGTTTGCATGAGTTATTTTATGACAGGAGATCCTGATAAGGAACACAGAACTAATAAGACACCACCAACCGGAAGAGTTCGGGAAAGCTCTAAAGGAGACACTGTGTGTCCATCCACTTCCTGGAATCCCTCTCGCTAGCATCCATCTTGGCTGAGCAATGTGTGCGCCACCAGGAAAGACTCTGAATTAGAATGATTGGCCAAAGACAACCGGGAAAATAATCCCATCACCATAAAACCCAGACTGTGAGCTACGTGGCAGAGCAGTTCTCCTGGGTTTCCTTACCCTACTGCTCTCCACCCGGGTGCTCTTTCCCAATAAAATCTCTTGCTTTGTCAGCACATGTGTCTCCTCAGGCAATTCATTTCCGAGTGCTAGACAAAACCCAGTTTCGGGCCCTGGAAAGGGTCCCTCTTCCTGCAAAAGAATGACCATCCTATATGCTTCAAATAAATCATTATGTCACATATTTTTACTCTTTAACTCTAAATCTCAAGTACGTCTCCAGCACTCCCAAAGTGAAAATCAAAACACATTTTTCCATTTCTAAAACTCTTAGACACTCATCTCCTAGCCATACTTTATTTGTAAAGGCAGGTTATTTCAGGTATAATTTACAGAAATGAAAATTTGTTTATTCACTGGTGTATAATTCTATGATTTGGACAAATGTATAAGCAAATTCTGACCCTGAGGCCATTTAACAAAGAATAATTAATGTCTGAAAGCCAAATGTTAATTGTTTAAAGTTATAAGCCTGAAATGATTAATAATTCCATTGTCTTCAACATTCAGTTCCTCAGAAGAGCATGTAATATTATAATCTACCTATTAAAAGTGAAAAGAGACTCTAGTTTTCCCTACCTCTAGGAGAAAAACCATACAAACAGTCCTACTCTGAAAAAAGTTTACTGAAATGAATGAATGTCATGATCATTAAAATCGTCAGCTTTAAATAAACATCTGTGTCTTTTGATTATTCACTAAAGGAAAACTGTGCAAACACTATCTAAGATAGCTAACGTTATTTAAGACTGACTACCAGTGAATTGTCATTACAGAGAGCTATATCTTTTTAACTTAAATATTGGCCAAGATCCTGAATGATTTTGTTTTCTCTAGAGGCCTTAGATTAAAAAGCCCTAGAGGCCTGAGCATCTCTAACATGAGGTTGGTAAAATATCTATTATCTGTGGTAAATGAGAAGGAATTGCTTTTAAAAAAAAAAATCAAATTTGTTGCTCTTTGTGGATTTTTCCTTAATATTATAATCCTCTTTGATTAAGAAAAGATAATCTGGATGACAGAGAAGTAACTCTGTCATGAAGGAGAAATATGGCACTCTGATTTCCATAGAGTTATCACAGATTTTACGCTTTTGTTAAATCCTATGATTAGTCAGAGAAATTGTACTTCCAAAGCTCTGATCTACTTTCTTTGATGCTAAAGTAAAAATACATCAGATATACCTTTCTGAGGTCTCTGGGTTCAGGATTTGATAATTAACACTCAGGGAACACTAGGTAAATGGAGATATAGTCCAAGACATGCATTTCTATGAAAATTACCTCTGAGACCTGGTGGTGTTTTCTCCTTTCTCTGTGAATCTCCCTAGTGCCTACATACCATGGATATAGCCTGTAAGAAATCAAATTTATACATTCTGACAATAAGAACGATTGAGAATATTTTATTTATTTGTGTTCCAAAGTAAATTAGAGAAAAATAAGATATACCATCACATTTTTAAATACTCTTTTAATTTTTAATTGCAATTTTTCAATATTAGACATATGTATAAAGTTATGTCTGACTCTCTGTGATACAACTTCTTGCTAATAAGTGCTAACTTTATAACTTGTATTAAATACTCCTATTCAGTTCAATTTAACAAATATTTTTTTAATAGCCTTTCCAGACCAGGCATTATGCTATCAAACAGGAACATAAAGATGACCAGAAAAATTCCTGTCCTGGAGTTTGTAGTTTTAAAGCCGAGATGCATCTATTATGCTAATGCATACCATGTAAAGCAGACAATGTTCTGCATTCTCTCAGTGAGATTAAAGCATTGAGAACATTTAAGGGAGAAAAACACTGATATTAATTGGGGACATTAATAAAGATTTCAAGGAGGAGGTAACATTGGAGATTATCCATTAAGGATGAGTCAGACTTTGGTGGATGTGAATATAAAGTAAACGAGATAGGAACAGTGTGCTCTTTTTGTTTAACTGAAGCTTGGAGTGAAGTTATGAGAATATAAGGTGATCAACTAAATTGTAGAGCCCAGACCTTAAACACTAAGTAGATTTTGAGCTCCCTTAAGAAAATAAAATTCTCAACATTAGGTCTTAGGCAGAATTGGGATTTGACATTTTCAGGAAAAAAAACGCGAGCACACACAAATGCACACACACACACATATTCACTCATGTACACATACATAAAAAACACATACATATAAATATATTTACGTATATACAGAGTGTTCTTAATTTAAGTGAGAGAAAACTAGTTGTTTTGTAGTTGGTAAACATAAAAATATATTAAAATCTTTAAATCACTAGTTGTAAGATAAATATAAAACTATATTTATGGCAAGCATAGCCACCAAAATAACACTTGGAACATTCACATGAATATGGGATAATTGCATAATGTAAAAGTTCATGTTATTATAGTATAATGTAACTTTATTTATTAGTAAGTAATATACTAATAGGCTGAAAATATAGCTAGCACTGGTGCCTACATTTCTGAGAAACTGGCTAAGATACCAGAAAGAGAATATATGCAATTTACACTAAGATGAAAAATGCTGTTACTTGTTTTTATATCAAATGTAAATGTTATGAGTTACTTAATGCTCAACTCTTTCCACACACTGTAACAGAACCAGGAGATTTTATATTAATAAGAAATATATTTCTCTAAACCTCAGTTTTGTAGAACTTAAATTTTTCACAGAACCATTGACTAAAAGAGTAAGTCTCTAAGACTTTCCATTTTCCCTCATACATTGCTAAATGTATGCTTCTAATGATCTATGGACAATGGATTTGATGTATAATAATACACCCAGTGAATGATAATAACAGCTTCCTAATAGTATGTTAATGCTCATTGTGGTTAATGCCTATTGAAAACTTTTATATGCTTACAAGTAATCATACTGTTTTTCATGTATTATAGATACTGATGAAATATTTTGTATTTTCCATATTATGTTCTTTTGCAAATTAAACATTATGAGGATCCTCTATCTTCAGACAAATCTATGGAAGAGAAAGTGATGAGGTAAGAAAAGATCCTAAAAATCAATATGCTTTCATTTGTGAGGGATGATTTTGATCCATTTTCAGATATAAGACAGGTAGAGACTGATTTACAAGCATTTAAAGTCAGCTAAATGATTTAATATTCCTTTATATAAAATTATTTAATTCAAATAGATAAGCATAATCAAGAACTAGTATATCAATAATACACAGTTTCATGGGTTCAAAGATGTCTAGCCTAATAGATTATTATAAATATTATGAAATATAAGTTCCACAGATTCATTTAGAATCCATTTACTGAGAATATAATATGTATCAGACAGGATACCATAACCCTTGTTCTAAGGACTTGTGTGAAAATGACTATGAGAAAAGAATGACTCTATCTCAAGAAGAATATTAAAATCTATGGAAGAAATGGACATTTGAGCTGATGTTTTAAGATTAGATAGAAGCTTTTCCAAGTAGGAATGAGTGCAAAACATGGTAAAGTGAGAGAAGAAAATTTAAAAGAATATCAGGAAGACATTAATACATACTGCACTTGTGTGTTGAACTGTGTTGCTGTCCTTCCTTCAGGTAGCTATGACTGTGACCTGATCTGACAATAGAATCTTTGCAGATGCAATCTAGGTGTAAGTTAAAATAAAGTCTTACTGTAGTAGGGTGGGGTTGCAAATTATTGTGAAACTGGTGGTCTTATAAAAAGAGACAGAGAGCCAGACGCACACAGAAGAAACACCATATAAAGACACACACGTAGGGGGAAGGTGATTATGTGACAACAGGTGCAGCGATTACAGTGCTGTAACCTGCAAGCCGAGGAGCAGCAAAGGTTGTCAGCAAACACCAGAAGTAGGAGAGAAGACTGGAACAGACGGTCACTCACTGTCCTCAGGAAGGAACCAATTCTGCTGACACCTGGATTTCAAACATCTGGTCTCCCAACTTAGAGAGAATACATTCGAATCGCTTTAAGTTGCCCAGCTTGTGATCACACGCTATGGTGGTACCAGGAAACAATTACAACATGCTTAAGGAATGATGTTTTAGAGTTGTCTTATGATGAAGTACTTACTTGTGAAAACACATAGAGTGACCTGATGAGAGGAATGACAAAATCAAATGAAAATGGCTATTGTGTGAGTAAGCTAGGGAATACCACAATTTTTTTTTCTTTTTACTTTACAATACTGTATTGGTTTTCCCATACATCAACATGAATCCACCATGGGTGTATATAAGTTCCCACTCCTGAACCCATCTCCCATCTCCCTCCCCATACCATCCCTCTGGGTTATCCCGTGCACCCGCCCCAGGCATCCTGTATCCTGCATCGAACCTAGACTGGTGATTCATTTCTTATATGATATTATACATGTTTCAATGCCATTCCCCCAAATCATCCTGCCCTCTCCCTCTCCCACAGAGTCGAAAAGTCTGCTCTGTACATCTGCGTCTCTTTTGCTGTCTCGCATACAGAGTTATCGTTACCATCTTTCTAAATTCCATATATATGTGTTAGTATACTGTATTGGTGTTTTTGTTTCTGGCTTACTTCATTCTGTATAATCGGCTCCAGTTTCATCCACCTCATTTTAACATACAGTAATACAGAGGATTTTTTAAATTTATTTCAAGGCATAGTCTTCTTATATTTGTCTAGTAGAGGGAGCATGAACTGCAGAGAAGATGTTAATTTTTAAGAGTGAAAAGCTATAGCTATGCTAGCCAAATAGACTATNTCATTCTGTATAATCGGCTCCAGTTTCATCCACCTCATTTTAACATACAGTAATACAGAGGATTTTTTAAATTTATTTCAAGGCATAGTCTTCTTATATTTGTCTAGTAGAGGGAGCATGAACTGCAGAGAAGATGTTAATTTTTAAGAGTGAAAAGCTATAGCTATGCTAGCCAAATAGACTATTTCAGTTTTGCAGCTGAGGGATAATGATGGCTAATATTATATAATGTTAAACATGCAGTGCCCTCTATGGATGAACATGCTATTTTGGACCTATCCTAACAAATGGTCTTTGTTATCTTTTTTCCATCACTGGCATAGGGTTTTTACTGAATTAGCCAGATTTTTCTTTCTTATTTCTCTTACAGTTAGGGCCCTCATTAAAAAGACGGCCAGAGTGGGAAATATCTTGATAATGGCATGGACAATGTCTTTGATAAATGAGATCTTTAAAGTGAGGGAATTTAAATTCACAGTGGAGAATCTGAAGGTAAACAACAAAACTTGATAGACTGAAAACCATGTTACTGGCCTCACTAGTACCAGCTGGGAAAACTATTCTTAAATAGTCATTGATTCTTGAGCTGGATCAGTCATATATACCCATTTCATTACTCAAACAGTTACTGTGAGGGATAAGCTGAAATGTTTCTAATAGCAGGTAAATTTGAGTAATTATTAATTTTAAACATCCAAAGAAACACTACATGATTAGAGGAAATTGGACAGACACACACAAGTTGTTAAATACTTTGTACTTATTTTCTGCAGCAACATATTTTACTTATTTTTTCTATGATATATAATTTTAGGAACAATTACTGACACTTTATTTGCTATAAAATGCTTGGATTAGACTAACTTCTTAAACATCTGTATGGTTTTGGTCTTATTGGGGTCTTGATACCAGAGTCTTTTACAGATCAGAGAGAAAGAAGCAATGAGGAACTAAAGCCAAAAGGCAGAATAGAGAGCCTTTAGGTTCTTTCAACAAACAACAGACGACACACAATACATGCTCTTCCAACAACATAAGAGATGACTCAACACATGGACACCACCTATGGTCAATACCAAAATCAGACTGATTATAGTCTCTTCAGTTGAAGATGGAGTAGCTGTATACAGTCAACAAAAATGAGATTAGGAGGGGACTGGGGCTCAGATCATGAACTCCTTATTGTTGAATTCAGACTTAAAATGAAGAAAGCAGGGAAAACCACTAGGCCATTAAGGTATGACTAAATCAAATCCCTTATGATTATACAGTAGAAGTGACAGATAGAGTCAAGGAATTAGATCTGATAGAGTGCCTAAAGAACTATGGATGGAGATTGGTAACATTGTACAGGAGACAGTGATCAAGACTATTCCCAAGAAAAAGAAATGCAAAGAGGCAAAATGGTTGTCTGAGGAGGCCTTCAAATAGCCAAGAAAAGAAGAGAGGCAAAAGGCAAAGGAGAAAAAGAAAGATATAGCCATCTGAATGCAGAGTTCCAAAGAATAACAAGGGGAGATAATAAAGAAATAGAGGAAAAGAATACAATGGGAAAGACTAGAAATCTTTCCAAGAAAATTAGAGACAACAAGGGACTATTTCATGCAAAGATGGGCTCGATAAAGGACAGAAACTGTATGGACCTAACAGTAGCAGAAGATAGTAAGAAGAGGTAGCAAGTTTACCTATAAGAAATACACAAAAAAAGATCTTTATGACCCAGATAACCACGATGGTGTGATCACTCATCTAGAGCCAGACATCTTGGAGTGTGAAGTCAAGTGGGCCTTAGGAAGCATCACTACGAACAAAGCTAATGGAGGTTGTGGAATTCCAGCTGAGCTATTTCAAATCCTAAAAGATGATGCTGTGAAAGTGCTTCACTCAATTTGCCAGCAAATATGGAAAACTCAGCAGTGGCCACAGGACTGNACTATTCATGACTTCTTTTTTGACCTCCTTCTCTACTTGGGCTTTCTCTGCCTTTTTTCCTTAGAGGTACTCCCAGAGGAAAAAATTAAAAATAAAATCTAAAAAAAAAAAGAGAGAGACAAGGTTCATCTTTTTTCCAATATAGCTATCCAGTTTTTTTCAAAATTATTTCTTAAATATTTTCTTTCTTTTGTTCATTGAATTTCCTTGGAACCAAAGAATATTAAACTCTTGGTGAAAACATTTGGTCTAAAAGTAGGCAGGCACACAAACAAGGCTTTCATTTTATGGTATTATATATAAAGCCAAGTCCAAACAAGGAATAAGGAGAAGCTAAGTAAAACATCATATCTGAATAGGTGGGCAGCAGCTCTGTTATAACTGTTCATAAATTAGAAAGTGTTAAGTGTTCAACACATAGATTAGGGCAGAGAAAGCTTAGGAAAGAACAAACTTTATGTTTTTGATGAGATGGTGCTTTTCTAGGTGATCTTGGTAAAGAATTAATGATAAGATGCAAGCAAGACTTGGAAATGTGTTGGTGGTAGTGGGAAACATAGAAGTTTCTGAGTCCCTTTAAATGATGGAATAAGAACCTGAAACTTACTTTCTATGAAAAGTCATACATTTCAGCAAAACCTAGAATCATTCTCATTCAGTATGTCTAGAGTGTTTTCAGCAAGTGTGGAGGAGATGGCTAAGATTCAGTACACTGAGCTGTCATACCAGACATACGTGGAATACAATCTTAACGGGCATTTCTCCACCGGTGCAATTCTTCTCTAGGTTCATATTTCACAAACTGCTTTAATTACAGTATTTACTATTGACCTCAGGCAGAAGAAGTTTGAAAAGTTGAAACAAACGTATGAATTTTTTTCTCCATGGACTGCACATCACTGAGCTATTATTCCTGGGAAATTCCAATTCAGGGGAAATCACATAGATAGGCTTTTGCCCTAATACTAATCAGCTGCCTGAGTTGTACATATTTCAGTGCCTTGGCTGTCTCTATTTCTCACTGTGCACAACTGTAATTTTTCTAGATTTTTCTGATGATCCTTTGTAACATTCTTGCTATTATAGCTAGTGAATAATTCTTCATCACTTTCAGTACATTATGCTGCTTTTTTAAATTAAACTTCAGGCTAGTGTCATCTATCAGATTAGGGACCTTGCAAAATGAATATTATGATTGTACAGTTCAATTAAATGATCTGCTGACCTATGAACATCATTGATTTAAATATAATCTGCTAACTCACAGAGAGTCCTAAATTTGCAACTAAAACTTTTTACCTGAGTTACGTGGACAGTAATCCCAATAATCTCTTTTCATTTTATATGTAGAGATATAGGCAAAAGAAATGCCAATACATCATCATCCAACATATTTATGAAATAACAAACATCACAATATATGTGATCTTTTATTTTTTGAGTGAAAGGGACTCAGTTTGCTGCCCAGAGAAACTGCTAGGGAGCAAAGAAAAGCAAGCAAATAAACTTATATGAGGTCAAAGGACTCAAGGATAAACTTGCTTCCTATCAAAGACAGACAATGTCAGGGCTCATAGACTTTCCTGGGGCTAAAGTCAGAGGCGGTTGCCTCCTGTCTTCAAAAGCCTCATTCATCATGCTGGCTGAAATATGTACCACAGACCTTGCCAAAAATAGCTGTGACTCAAATGTGCCTCATTCAAGCATGGAAGAATACAGTAGCCAACAAACTAAAACATGTGTCTCAAACTGTAAAATAATACTTGATTAAAATTATTCTTCTGAGCCCATGCTCTGCAATAAGAGAAGCCACCGCAATGCGAAACTCATACACTGCAACTAGAGACCAGCACCCACTGACCACAACTGGAAAAAAAATCCCCGTGACTCAGTGAAGACCCAGCACTGTCAAAATAAATAAATAATTTTTAAAAATAGTATTCTCTAGCAATTATTGTCTTTATTATCTAAAGTAAAATAACAAATGGTTTTCTGCATACACTTTCTGCATACTTTGTTCTAGGTATCTTTTACGCTGCTTATGCCAAACAAAATTATATGTGATGCTACAAAAACAAACAAAAAAAATTGAATGGTAGGACTTGTAAGTGATTATTCAAGATAAATTAAATCCAAGTAGATAACAACCTACTGTTAACAAGCTCAGGCTTAATTCTCAACCCAAAACATGTATTTAAAAATTCTATTGTTTTATTTGCATATTTATGCATCTTTGAATGCAATCTATTTTTATTTTTTCTAGAGAGATAAAATCTTCAGGATTTTCTTAGATTCCAAAATGATCAATGTCCTGGAACTAGGGAAAGATGATTAACTTCAAAATATATTTGCAAATTAATTCAGATGTCAATGACAAAACATTGACATATATGTGAATTGATGTCATAATTTAAGTCTTTTGAAAATTAGCACTTTTTCAATAGGGAACATTACTAAAAAATGGCAAATCTATAATAAAATGTATATTCGTGTCCTAATCTTTGCTTCTTTTGGGCGACTATATAATTATTATTTGACATATTTTCTACGTTAGTCATCGCTGGTTTGCTTTCTCAGTCATGTTTGACTCTTTGCAACCCCATAGATTGTAGCCCACCAGGCTCCTCTGTCACGGGATTTCCCAGACAAGAATAGTGGAGCAGATTCNTAGGGAACATTACTAAAAAATGGCAAATCTATAATAAAATGTATATTCGTGTCCTAATCTTTGCTTCTTTTGGGGGACTATATAATTATTATTTGACATATTTTCTACGTTAGTCATCGCTGGTTTGCTTTCTCAGTCATGTTTGACTCTTTGCAACCCCATAGATTGTAGCCCACCAGGCTCCTCTGTCACGGGATTTCCCAGACAAGAATAGTGGAGCAGATTCTGTTTCCTTCTCCAGGGCATCTTCCAGACCCAGAGATTGAACCCACATCTCTTATATCTCCTGCACTGCAGGCAGATTCTTTACCGCTGAGCCATTAAGGAAAGCCAATATTAGTCATAAATCACTTTTAATTTAAAAATGATTCTCAGTACATAAAAAAGTTGGGAACTTCAGTGCTGGTATTAATTAATTTTGAAGCAACAGTAAAGGAATGTTCAACTCTTTTTAGCTTTAATAAAATACTGCTCTATTTTGTTATGTGAAACTATTGAAACATAAAAATAGGAGCCTTTGTCCTTTAAATTGATAAGCATCTTAAAACAGAATAAATGTTGCTGCCACTGGACTTTTATTATGATATTGTTTAAAGAAACACTTTAAGCTAGAAAATTAGAAACTTTCTTTTTCTTAAAATCTCTATATATGCTATGCCTTTATTCCCAGAAAACAAGCTAATGATACAAAAAAGAGCTTTAAATTTTTCACTCAAAACAATCACACTGAGATTAAATAGAAGAGAATAGGTCCTTTTGGAATCCTGTGGTATATTATGTCACTGGTCTAAGACAAACACACCTTTTAACTTCATTCTCAACAGGATGATATTTCATGGCCCTGGTGTTTATCATGCATGTCAGAGGGGAAAGTAGAAAATCACAATTAGGAGTGAGCTTACATTTCCAAGCTTCCCTTTAAAGAATCTGCCTACAATGCAGGAGACCCCAGTTTGATTCCTGGAGAAGTGATAGACTACCCACTCCAGTATTCTTGGGCTTCCCTGGTGGCTCAGCTGGTAAAGAATCTGCCCACAATGCAGAAGACCTGGGTTCGATCCCTGGGTTGGGAAAATCCTTTGGAGAAGGGAAAGGCTACCCAATCGTGTTCTGGCATGGGGAATCCCATGGATTGTATATCCATGGGGTTGCAAACAGGTGGACAAAACTGAGTGACTTTCAACACCTATACATTTCCAAATTTTAAAAACTAACAGAAAGGGAGAATTTAGGGTAGTATTGAATTAGGTAGCAATAAATTAAGACCACTTTAGCTCCTGATAGATTCCAATAAGCTCTAGACTTATTATTATTATTTTTTTTTTTGGCAGAGAAAAGGATGTTGTTCATGCTGAGTATATAGAAAAGCTAATAGATTCATTATCCTAGAAATATCTGATTTGCAAAGTGGACTTAACTGAAGACTCACCCAGGTTCATTTTGACTTCTTAAAAGAGATGACAAGACCTTGGCTGGGGTATCTGACTTCAAATTCAGCAGTTCAGACTATGTTCCAGCTACCCCTGGAACTTCTTTACTAATCATTGTCAGTTTTTANAGTGGACTTAACTGAAGACTCACCCAGGTTCATTTTGACTCCTTAAAAGAGATGACAAGACCTTGGCTGGGGTATCTGACTTCAAATTCAGCAGTTCAGACTATGTTCCAGCTACCCCTGGAACTTCTTTACTAATCATTGTCAGTTTTTATAAATTGTGTTATCTACATTCTTGTGAAATAGTTTCTCTTCATTGAGACTTTGCCTATGACTGAATCATTGAATGTTGGTACAAAAACAAGTCTAAGACCTACAAACTGTCTGAAGCACATCTAGAGAAATGCCCTCAAATCCTCTGTGGCCAGAAATGAAACAGATCTGAGGAAGTCTTTTCCAGTTTGAAATACACCTACCTTAAACTGCCACTTCTGCATATCCATCACTGGGTCTACTTTTTCTTTTGACGATAGCAAAGTCTTTTCTTCTTTTATATAATCCTTGGATATCCACTTCATTATTGCCCCTTCACCTCATTGTCAAGTTATATTTATTCCATTTTAAACATCACCGGATCTTTACTTTTATTTGCTACTATAAATAGCAGATTTTTGTGTTTTTATTAATCACTTCATTCAAAAGTGATTGAGAATCATTGCCTCTTAACCTAAACTCACTGTGTTTTAGAAATTCTGATCTCACTTTAAGGAGCTAGTACTCAGTTTTAATAAACTATAGGCTTATTAAATTTTAGGTACAATCATTTTAGACATCACATAGCTCATGTTTTATAAATGTTAGTATTTGTGGTTTTCTCCAAAATTGTGCAAACTTTCTTAAAATAAAACCAATTTCAATATTGAGTATTACTTTAGAAAATTGAGATCCGCAATGTGAAATATGTTTATCGAAGTTACTGAGAATTATAAAATCATGTGCATTTATAAAAAAGTACAAATGTGCATTTTCAAAAACAAAAATTGCACAAAATATTCTCTATACACTTTACCCAGTTCACTCCATGTTAACATTTTGTAAAACTATAGTATAATATCACATCAAGCTACTGCCACTGATACAGTAATCCATTTATGTTACTCAGATTACCAAAATCTGACTCACACTCATCTGTGTCTATGTATGTAAACACATTGAGTTCTATGCACTTTTACCACTTGTGTCAATCTGTGCCTCCACCAATGGAGTCAACATACTGAAAAAGTTCCATAACCGCAGGATCTCTGACGTTGCTCTTTTATAACCATGCAACAGCAATTTTAGCATAACTATTTTTACATTTTATTTGGGAAAGGGTCAAAAGGCATTCTGTCAGCCCAGTTCCTGTCCAGATAATTTAAATTAATTGTCTCCCTGTTCTTCTACAGATGCCATCGCTGCTTGAGTTATAGAGCTCCAGGGTGCTCCTCCTCTCGCTCCTTCAGAGTTGTGATCTATTGCTTGTCGGTACATCATCAAAGCAAATTGCCTCTTCAATGATGTGTAAGTATAATACATCATCAAAATGGGACGTGGTGATAATGCATTACCTGGAAAAAAATGACTATCATACTTGACAGACAAGGTCAAGGAGCAAATTCTGGCAGCTCCAGCAGTTCATCAGCAGCATTTGGGGTCTAGAGGAGAGTTTGTTTGCTTAGAATGATCCACTTGAAACGGGGACAAGGCTAAAGACATATGTATGCTCCGGGTTGATTCCTTTGCTAAATTAAAAATGAGGTGATTGAACTTCCATTAAAATGACATCTGGGTGACATGTGAATAGGTTTTCTGTCCACGGGGTGTTTAGAATCATGTGTATTTCTGACTCATTCAGCAGCAAATTGTTTTCCAGGGAAAGCTCCTCAATAAAATTGCAAACTCCTTCAGGGTAGTAACTGTCTTTACTTTCTTTGCTTCTTCCACGATGTCTAAAACATTGTTGAGCCCATGGAAGGCACTCAATAAATACTTGTTTAATGGAATTGAATTTGTAAGCACCAGAGACTCATTTTTTTCTCAGTATAGCTTGACACTCCGCTGCCCAGCATCTTTTCATGCTAGGTGGTAAGGTTAGAGTGCTAGAATTCTATTGGCTTACTATCCCATTGCTGTCTGGTTTTCTTTCTTTCTTTCTTTCTTTCTTTTTTAAGTAGAGCTTTCTGGCCAGGAGCTATTTTTATAAAGGATTTCATCCCTAGCTCATGCGGATTAAACTTTTTTTTTTTTTAAGTTTGGCTTCAGGATGTGAGAGAAGTGTAACTCACGAAGGTTGTTCTGCACTGCAAAAAGGATAGGATTTGAGAAAGGGTTGTTTTTGACATTGGCACAGCAGGGGTCCCCTCCCCCTCCCCCAACTGCTGCCAAATTAGCTTCTTTAAGAAAAATACTGTATTTATTTCTCTAGTCCTTGGCTCACAGCAGTTTTATTTCAATGTCACCAGTGAAGGAGAGCATGGTGATATTTTGTCCAAGAGTGGGATCTAAAAATGAATCCTCTGAGGATGCATTGGGAGAAAGATATCATTATATGCTGGAAAAGATAGATCATTTTTTGGTGCTATTGTAGGACACATATCTATTTCAAAAATACACAAATGACAATAGAGTGCATATAAAGTTCATTTGGCCAGCTCTAAAACTAACCAAATTAAATTTCTCATGATTATTATTGACAATGAGTATTCAAGTGGGAATACATCATACTGGGCATTTGGACCAGAATGGTGAAGTAGACAACGTCAATAGATGTCATCTCATTTGCCGGTTCTAATTGCTTAGGGGCCATCATACTGAGAGTCTATTGATAGAAATTATCAGTCAGGGCTTAATTAGAAGATCTGCCAGTGGCCCAAGACATGAGGCTTGGGACTAATAAAGGACTGTACCTATTAAAATCTGGGGCCATAGATAAATCACTGAATAAAAATACACCAACAGACTGATCTGAAAATCACACTCTAATAAGTAACATAATGTACCTTTTTACATTATAATGCTAACTATATGTATTACAAGAAGAAAATAACAATAAATATTTAAAAACAAAAGGAACAAAAATACTCCAATGAAAACTATAATCCCACCCACCTGGAGGCAACAATTTATTGATTGATTAGTATTATACATCATCAAAATGGGATACAGTGCTAAGGCATTATCCTGAAAGAAATGACTATCATTGGCCATACTTTCACAATATGTATTATTTTAATATCTCCTTTCCTCTCATATGTCATAAATATTTTTCACATCAAAAGATAAGCTTTGCAAAGCAATTGTAATATTTGCAGGGCAGTATATTATATGGATATAGCATAATTTAATAAACCAAATACTTATATTTATACATTAGAGTTTAACTTGTATGTATTTAAGTTTATCCTGACACTAAATACTTTTGAAATGAAATGTTTCTAATTTCCTTAGTAAAGTCCTAAAATTTGAATTAAATAGCATACAAATTTTGCAGGGTTTATACTGCATTAAAAGAAGGAATTGTACTAAATTACAGTGCAGAAAATCTCAGCCAACTTCAGCACCTGGAAACAAATGTATCCTGATTACAAAGTAGGTGCAGATAGTTCTGCTAAAATGCTTGTTTTGAAGAAGTGAATTTGTTCCCATACTAATGATATATTAAAGGACCATTTAGGCATAATACAAATTTCACATTTGCTTTCATGCTAGTTTGTCTCTGACAAACAGTAGATGAAGGGACAAAATAGCACCTGGTTGAAACAAGCCAGGGCTTCCCTGATAGCTCAGCTAGTAAAGAATCTGCTCGCAATGTGGGAGACCTGGGTTTGATCCCTAGGTTGGGAAGATAGAGGGAAAGGCTACCCACTCCAGTATTCTGGCCTAGAGAATTCCATAGACTGTATAGTTGGGGTTGCAAAGAGTTGGACACGACTGAGCGACTTTCACTGAAACAAGCCCAGTAGTGATATACACAATGAAAATGTGCACACACCCGAACACCTAGTGGGTTATCTCGGTTCAACACATGTGTTGTTAGCTAACTCATTTATATCCTGAGTTATGGTTTTTTTTGACTCATTTTGGATAAAGGTTTTCCCACTATCTCATAGTTCCTCAAAAACTGAAGTCCTTTCAACAGCCACTTCCACAGGGAAATTTAGGTCTTTTTATTTTTATAACATTTTTATGGTTTCCTATTTGTGTGTGTATATCATGACAAAGTTTTTAAAGCATTAGGTCCCAACTCCATTTAACCTATGGTGGTTTAGTCACTCAGTCATGTCCGATTTTTGCAACCCCATAGACCCCACCAGGCTCCTCTGTCCCTGGGATTTTCCAGGCAAGAATATTGGAGTGTTCTCCAGGGATCTTCCCAACCCAAGGATCAAACCCAGGTCTCTTGCCCTGCAGGCAGATCCTTTAACCATGAAGCTACTAGAGAAGACCATTTATCCTATATGCTCTTCATTTTTTATTTCATGACTTTGTGATAATTTTTAGAAACAGCTTTGTTATATTATAACAGAGTTGATGTATGTATGTGCTATATATGTGAAAGAGGATTTTCTAAAAGACTCCCTAAGTCAACACTTGTGTCATTCAAGATTAAGCCTGATTTAAAAAATGGTAGCTATTAAGTTTTACTCATTAAAGAGTTAGAACTACATGACAGTTTCATTAAATCCATTTATAATTCACTCAGCCTAGAAGCTTTGAAGTTCTGTGATTCTTAAGACACTTTTTAAAAAAATTTACTTATTTTAATTGGAGGATAAGTGCTTTACAATATTGTTTTGGTCTCTGCCATGTATCGATATGAATCAGCCATAGGAATACATATGTCCTCTCCCTCTTGGCCCTCCTTCTCATCTCCCACCCCACCCCACACCTCTGGGTTGTCACAGAGTATCTGATTTGAGTTCCCTGTGTCATACAGCAACTTTTCAGTGGCTATCTATTTTAATATGGCAGTGTATATGTTTCCATCCTACTCTGTCAATTTGTCCCATTCTGACTGGTGTGAGGTAAGATCTCATTGTCATTTTGATTTGCATTTCTCAATAATGAGGGATGTTGAACATTTTTTTTTGTGTTTATCAGCCATTTGTATTCCTTCTTTGGAGAAATGTCTGTTTAGGTCTTCTGCCATTTTTGGATTGGGCTATTTATTTTCCTGATGTTGAGCTGTACAGGCTGCTTATGTATTCTGGAGATTAGTCCTTCATCAGTTGTTTTGTTTGCAATTATTTTCTCCTATTCTGAAGGTCATCTTTTAATCTTCTTTATTGTTTCCTTTGCTGTGTCAAATCTTTGAATTTTTAATTAAGTCCCATTTGCTTATTTTTGTTTTTATTTACATTACTCTAGGAGGTAGGTAAAAGAGGATCTTGCTGTGACGTGATCTATATCAAAGAATGTATTGCCTATGTTTTCCTCTAAGAGCTTTATAGTTTCTGTCCTTACAGCCACTATGGAGAACAGTATGGACATTCCTTAAAAAACTAGGAAGAGAGCTACCATGCTGCTGCTGCTGCTAAGTCGCTTCAGTCGTGTCTGACTCTGTGCGACCCCATAGATGGCAGCCCACCAGGCTCCCCCGTCCCTGGGATTCTCCAGGCAAGGACCCTGGAGTGGGTTGCCATTTCCTTCTCCAATGCATGAAAGTGAAAAGTGAAAGTGAAGATGCACAGGCGTGTCCTACTCTTAGCGACCCCATGGACTGCCGCCCACCAGGCTCCTCCGTCCATGGGATTTTCTGGACAAGAGTACTGGAGTGGGGTGCCATTGTCTTCTCCAAGAGCTACCATATGACCCAGAAATTTCACTACTGGACACATAACCTGAGAAAACCATAATAGAAAGAGACGCATGTACCCCAATGTTCATGGCAGCACTATGTAGAATAGGTAGGACATGGAAGTACCCTAGATATCCATCAACAGATGAATGGATAAAGAAGTTGTGGTACATATAGAATATTATATGTGTAATATTAATGTATAATATACCTATGTATATTATATACATACAGAATATTATTCACAAAAAGGACACAATTGAGTCACTCCTAATGAGCTGGATGAATCTAGAGCATGTTATACAAACCACTTTTAATGTAGCAGTTTTGGATTATTTTCCCCAATATGCTAATAAAGTGTGATATTGTTCAAAATGATTTTATTTTTGCTATGAACTTGAATGTGTATCCTGTATTGAACTAAGCAGTATTTTTTCATTTCTATCCTCTTTCTTTTTCAATTTTCTCCAATTTTACCAATTTAATAGGGAAAAAGTCCATAATGCCAGATATGACAACCTATTTAATATGTGGTTATTTTGCTACTTGTGTTTCTTTTATGTGTGGCCTATGCCATAAAGAAGTAGACATTCAAATAGACATTTTAAAATATTGCATTTTTGAACACCTGCCATAGGGCAATCCTCAGTGGGTTAGGTAACTAATTCTTAGAAAAGATCAAGTAAATGTGTTCCCATCTTTTGTAATAATACAATTTATTATGTTTTATATGCATACATGTAAATACTGAGTAAACCCCTAGCAGATTAAGCCCCACAAAAATCCATGCCAGGAGATATAATACTTAGTCACTAAAAACTAAGGATGAGGAAAAGAATCTTGAAAGTATACAGAAAAAAAAAACCTTGCATTTAGAGGGGAAAAACAATACAAATGACAGCAGATTTTTTATTAGAAGTCACTGAAGTCAGAAAGAAGTGGCACAATTATTTAGAATACTGAAAGAAAAGTCCTTTCAGTCAAAGATCCTACACTCAGTAAAAATATCCTTCATGACTGAAAGGGAAATCAAGACATAGAAAAGGAAAACTTTTATCATCAGCAGAACTACCACAAAAGAAGGGCTAAATGAAGTTTTTTCTCTAAACAAAACCAGAATGATAAAATGAGGAAATTTGAAGCATCAGGGAATAAAAGGAATGCGGTAAGCAAAATTATAAATACAATAGGATTAATTTCATCACTGAATTTTTCTAAACTATGTTTCATTGTAAAGAAAAATGTTATAACATTGTCTTATATGGTTTTAAGTGTACAAAAGAAATTGAGACAAATATTTATAAATATGAGAAAGTAAAGGGATATAAAACAAGTGAGGTTTTTGAACTTTAATAAAATCAGTAAAATTATAACACTAGAGTGTAATAAGTTATATATGAATACAATGTCATGGACATTGGTGGACTATAGTCCATGGGATTGCAAGAGTTGAACCTGAATAAGCAGCTACACCACCACCACAATAACCCAGAACTACCATTAAAATTTCTATATCTAAAAAAATACTCAAAACACTATAGATAAATCAAAATAGAAGTCTAAAATGTTTCAATTAACCAATAGGAAGACATGAAGTACAACTGAGAAACAAAACATAGAGAAAAAAATATAGACAACAAAAAACCAAACGGCAGACATAAGCCCTAACATGTCAAGATAACACACCAAATAAAGACAGAGATTAGTAGAGTAGATTTTAAAATGTGGTGTACCTGTATGCTCTTTATAAGAAATTTGTTTCAGTTACAATATAAGTAGATATAAGAGAAGGAAACATTCCCCATCCCGCCTTATAAAGCTAGCATTGCCTTAAGAAAATCAGATAGTAACAGCAGTAAAACTACAGAGAAATACTCCTCATGAATTTTTATGCAAAATTCCTCAACAGAGTACTAGGAAATAGTGTTCAAGGTTGTATAAAAAGAATTATACACTATGACCAAGTGGAGTTATTCCAGATAAACATGTCTGGTTTAATGTTAAAAAATAAAACAATGTAACCTAGTATACCAATAAGCTAAAGAAGAAAAATTATCTGATTGCCTTGACAGATGTGGACAATCCTTTGACAAAATTCACTAGCCACTTTAGGATTTTGGTACTAACATACACACACTACTATATGTAAAACAGATAATCAACAAGAACCTACTTAGCACAGGAAATTCTCCTCAATATTCTGTAATAATCTAAGTGAGAAAATAATCTGAGGGAATAGATATATGTATATGTATAGTTGAATCACTGTTGTATCCCTGAAAATAACACATTGTAAATTAGCTACATTCCAATATAAAATGAAAAAAAAGTGACTCTCAGAAACACAGAAATAGAGAAAATTTTTCTCAACTTGTTAAAGATCTTCTTTAAAAAAAAAAAGCTACATTTATCATTGCAGTCAATGGTAAAGATCAAATTTTTCCCAAATATCAGGAAAACAATAAGGAAAACACATTCTTATTCAATAAAGCCAATGAAATAAAGCAAGAAAAGAGAAAAAAACCACACCAATCGGAAAAGAAGAAATTAAAAAATTCTAGGATGAATTAGTGAGTCCGCAAGGTCATATGATACATACAAGATTAACATTTAAAACTCAACTCTATCGTTGTATAATAAGCAAGGAACATAGGACACAAAATGTAAAAGTACAATCCCATTTACAGTTGTTAAAAGGAAATATTTAGAAGTAAATCTAGGAAAACATGTATAGGAATCTTATGTCAAAATTATGTAATGCTGATGAAAGTAATCAAACTACATAAATGGAAGAATACTTTAATGGATTTGAAGATTCAATGTGGTAAATATGTCAACTTTCTCCCAAATGATATATAGGTTAACACAATTCCTATTAAAACTCCAGCAATATTTTTGTCGATATAAACAACATAGTTTAAAACTTATATACAAAGGCAAAAGATTAAAACAATTTTCAAAAGAAGAATAAAATGGGAAGCACAAGTCTATCTAATTTCAAGCCATGTTCAAGTAATCAAGATAGTTTGGTATTGACAAAAAAAAAAAAAAAAAAAAAAACAGGCACTTAAATCAGTGGAATACAATAGAAAACCCTGAGTCTGACTCATCCTAACACATCCAACTGATCTTATACATAAGTGCAAAGGCAATAAAAAAAAAAAGACTATCTTTTAACAAATGGTACTAGAGAAATAGAATATTCATATGGAAAAAATAACTATGTCTCATGCCTTTCATAAACATTAACTCAAAGCAGAGAATGGATTTAAAAATAAAATGATAAAACTTTTAGAAGACTTAGAAAAAATCTTTGGAATCTAGAACTAGGCAGAGTTCTTATACTTGACACCAAAAATATGTTCCATAAAAGAAAAAAATATTATAAATTAAACTTCTTTTCTTTGCAATGGTTCCTGTTAAAATTATTGAAAGAAAAGCTATAGATAAAAAGAATTTATTTGCAAATCACATCAGTTCAGTTCAGTTGCTCAGTCGTGTCCGACTCTTTGCGACCCCATGAATTGCAGCACGCCAGGNGACCTGCATATAGGTTTCTCAAGAGGCAGGTCAGGTGGTCTGGTATTCCCATCTCTCTCAGAATTTTCCACAATTTCTTGTGATCCACACAGTCAAAGGCTTTGGCATAGTCAATAAAGCAGAAGTAGATGTTTTTCTGGAACTCTGTTGCTTTTTCCATGATCCAGCAAATCACATATCCAGCAACAAATTGCTATGTAGAAAATATAGAGAATGCTTAAAACTTAAATTTCATGGCACAAATAATCCAGTTAGAGAATGAGCAAAAATGAATAAATAAATAAAAAAGAAAAGAAAAAAAACTCTTCACCAAATACATACATACATAAACACATATGTACATAAGCTCATGAAAATTTATTAAGTTACATTGGGTCATCAGAAAAATACAATATGGTATCACTATAGAACTATGTGAATGACTAAAATTAAAAATAATGAAATAAACATGTCAGTAAAGATGCTGAGAAGCTGAATTACTCTTACATAACTAGTGAGAATTTAAAAAAGGAAGAGTTTGGAGGTTTTTAGGTAAACTGATAACTATTGTACAGAGCAATGTCTCTTCTAGGCTTTTATTCCAGAGAAATGTGCAAAGGAATATTCATAGTAGCTTTATCCATGATAGTTCCAAACTACAGACAACCTAGAAGTTCTTCATCTGGTGACTGCCTACACAAATCACAGTATATTCATACTATGAAGTGCTACTCATGAGCATGGATTATGCCAAATGAAAACAGCCAGTCCCAAAACGTTATATACTGTATTCCACGGAAACACCATCTTTGAAATTTTGACTAAATTATAGAGATAGAGAACAGATAAGTGGTTACCAGGCCAGAAGTGGATGTGGTTATTAAAAAGTAAAATGAAGATTCCTTGTGGTGACAAAAATGTTATGTATCAGTCTCAATATCCTAGTTGTGATATGCATTCTAGTTTTTTCAAAACATTCCCATTGGGAGGATCTGGGTAAAGGATACAGAAGAGCTCTCTGTATCAGTTCCTGAAACTGCATATGAATGATATCAAAAGACAATATTAAACACACACACATGCACACACATACATGCATGCTATGCTATGCACGCTAAGTCGCTTCAGTCGTGTCCAACTTGGTCTGATCCCATAGACGGGAGCCCANAGAAGAGCTCTCTGTATCAGTTCCTGAAACTGCATATGAATGATATCAAAAGACAATATTAAACACACACACATGCACACACATACATGCATGCTATGCTATGCACGCTAAGTCGCTTCAGTCGTGTCCAACTTGGTCTGATCCCATAGACGGGAGCCCACCAGGGTCCTCCATCCACAGGATTCTCCAGGCAAGAATACTGGAGTGGGTTGCCATTTCCTTCTCCAGATTCCTAATAACCAGTGCATAAAAGGAAATAAGATGGATACTATAAGTCACCATAAACCAGACCAAAAAATTTTAAAGGAAAAAGTTTTAATCTTATATCTGATTAAAGATCAGTTCAGTTCAGTTGCACAGTTGTGTCCGATTCTCTGCAACCCCATGAATTGCAGCACGCCAGGCCTCCCTGTCCCTCACCAACTCCTGGAGTTCACTCAAACTCACGTCCATCGAGTCAGTGATGCCATCCAGCCATCTCATCCTCTGTCGTCCCCTTCTCCTCCTGCCCCCAATCCCTCCCAGCATCAGAGTCTTTTTCAATGAGTCAGCTCTTCGCATGAGGTGGCCAAAGTACTGGAGTTTCAGCCTCAGCATCAGTCCTTCATGCACACACACTCACTCTAAAATACCGAGTTTCTCCAGTGCATATTTCCATTTGTATCCTATATTTAAACATTTTATCCTACATTAAACTGCTAGTGACAGGTTTCATAGGGGTGTGACTTATGTGGAGAGAGGGTCTCACACTTAGAAAGTCTCTGTTCTGGGCTTAATCTTCTGATGCTGCCATTTTGAAATTCTTAAGAATACTTGAGCAAGGAGCCCACATTTGCATTTGCAATGTATATACAAAATTATAGACCAGGTCCTGGTGATAGGTAATATAACAGTTTACAGGTAGCTATTAGGTTGGTGCAAAAGTAATCAGCTATTTCAGAGCCTGAATTTTTAATCATTATAACTAGGTTCAAATACATCTTTGTTATTCAAAATAGGAACCATTGTAATCAACATCTTTTTGCCAATGAGAAATAAAGCGGTTTCTCTGCAAAAGGTTATTGAGATGCTTGAAAAAGTGGTAGTTGGTTGATGAAGGGTCATGTGAATATGGAAGATGAGGCAAAAATTCATAGTCAAATTCATTCAATTTTTGAAGTGTTGGTTGTGTGACATGTGGTCAGGCATTGTCGTGGAGAACTGATCCCATTCTGTTAAGTGATGCCAGCTGTAGGTGTTAGTTTTTGGTGCATCTTATCAACCTGCTGAGCATACTTCTCAGATGTAATGGTTTCATTGAGATTCAGAAAGCCGTAGTGGGTCAGACCAGCGGCAGACCAGCAAACAGTGATCATGAGCTTTTTTTGGTGCAAGTTTGGAGCAAGTTTGGCTTTCTTTGGAGTTTCTTCTCACTGAGCTGGCTGTTATCAGTTGTTGTATAATATCAACTTTCCACCACATGTCACAACCAGATGGAGAAATGGTTCATTGCTGTTGCATAGAGAGAAGATGACACTTCAGAACAACAATTATTTTGATTTCTGGTCAGCCCATGAGGCACTCAATTATTGAATATTTTCACCTTTCCAATTTACTTCAAATGCCAAATGACTGTAGAATGGTCAATGTTGAGTTCTTTGGCAACTTCTCATGGACTTATTATTAGAAGATCAGCTTCAATGATGGCTCTCAATTGATCACTGCCAACTTTTCATTGCCAGCCACCGTGCTCCTCATCTTCAGGGCTCTTGTTTCCTTTGTAAAGCTTCTTGAACTACCATTGCCCTTTACCTTGGCTAACAGTTCCTGGGCCAAATGCATTGTTGTGAATTATCTCTGCTGCTATACAACCCAACTTGAACTTGAATAAAAAAATCACTTTTTTCATGTTTGCTTTTTGTCAAACATCATTTCCATAGTCTAAAATAAATTTAAGATACATAACAAGTAATAAGTCATTAGCAAAAAATAAAATAAAGCAAGAAATGCATATGAAAATAATATATAACATAGCCACATTTATTTAAGAATGTATTCCAATATCAAATGATGAGTTTCAGCAATGCAAAAACCAAAATTACATTTATACCAATCTAACATTTTTTCCTAATAAGGAGTATAAAAGTTAGCTGTTATAGATAAAAATTCAAATCATATGATTGATGCATGTNAATATATAACATAGCCACATTTATTTAAGAATGTATTCCAATATCAAATGATGAGTTTCAGCAATGCAAAAACCAAAATTACATTTATACCAATCTAACATTTTTTCCTAATAAGGAGTATAAAAGTTAGCTGTTATAGATAAAAATTCAAATCATATGATTGATGCATGTTAACCATATTTTAAAAAGCCAGAGTGAGACCTGAGACTAGTCTGAATCCTCTTTATGGAAAAAAAAAAAAGAAAAAAGAAATTGATCCCACCAACACATACCTATCTAAGCCTGAGTCCTAAATTTTAAAAGCTATTGTTTCTAGCTACTGCAAAGCTAGATTTGCAATACAAATTTGCAATACCTGACCTTTCACAAGAAAATATGGTTATTTTTCATTCTTGGTCTCCTAAGCAATTTGCTTATTGTGCAAGGATTTTCAGGGGGAAAAATAATGTTACTGTTCAGATTTGAGTTTTTGCAAAATGCACCAAGCTATAAATTTATCATAACATGAAGGATCATCATAAATCATAAAATTGTAGTTGTTAGGAAAATGAATAAGAAATGTAGTCAAAAGAGATGGTAGTTGTATAATTTTTAAAAGGCAACATAATACAAAATAAACTTTTAAAACTTTTAAAACTTGGCTAAAACATGGGTACTGAATTTTCCTAAAATAAGTGCCCTTCCTTCCTTCTTTCCTTCATCCCTCTCTCATATGCTTTTCAATATGTGATAGTGTTTTCATTGCCTGAATGCTATGTAACTTCCAAATTTACATACAAGAAAAACCAACAAAACAAGAATGATTCCACAGCAAAGGAGATGACTGCTGCAAAGAATCTAGGGTTCTACATCTTACAGAGCAGATAATGGATACTTGTTGAACTAATGTGTTGGTTAATTTGAAAGTAAAATCTGATGGAGATATTTTTATCATACAGATAATTCAATGACAACTGATGACCATCCACAATTCATTTGTTCATATAACGTATGATCAATATTGATTATAATTATCCTAAAATTTCAGAAGAAACTTGAGGAGTCCTTTATACCACCTTTCTCTATAAATTTATTAAGCTCAGTCTTATGCAGATTCCTTTTAGAAAGAAATATTAATTCTCATTTAATGAGTATACCCTGGAAAAGAATATTATATTAATACCACTATTTGACTAACTGTCAAAATAATATGGAACCTGTTAGCCCAAAGTGTATCTTGGCTAATTTATATATATGTGGGTGAAAAAAAAAAAAAAAAGGATGAGTTAAGGAAATTCGTGCTATTTTAGAATATTTCCCAGATTTTTTTCTCCATTTTTTAGGTATGTGAAGAGGAATTTTAACTGTGTGTTTTCATTTTAAATTAACAAGGAAATGAATAAACTGAGATTCTTGTATCAGGTGCTCTGTTGATCACTGAAAAGCTTCCATGTGACTATAAGTGAATTGTGAATTAACACAGGAGACAGACTCATGCTGAAAGGTAAATTAAAAACACGAGGATGCATTGTGCTAGAGTAGCAAATGGCATCCAACAGATGAACTGGATGCGGACTCCAATTCTTTACTGAAATCAACTCTAGAACAGGGATGCAAAGTCAAATACCTTAAATGCAAGTCAAGTAATACACACAAGTGAACTGAGCCTGGTAGGCTACAGTCCATGGGGTACAAAAAGAGTTGGACATGGCTGAGCAACCAAAGAGAGAGGAGAGGAAAGATTAAAATGTAAGGAAATGAAATAAGAAAGAACTAGAACTAAAGTACAAGCCCCTTCTCATGGAATCCAAAAGATTATTTTTTTTTAACTTCTGATATATTGTGCTGGCCAAATCAGAGCAACTTTGAGGTCCTATTTAGATTCCATCAGTAAACAATTTGAGCTCTCATTCTGGGAAGAACTCTACACTAAACTGTTGCAATATGTAATTACAGAAACAAAGCAATACATTGATAACAATAAACACATTCAGTTATAGTTAGTGGGCTGAACAGCAGGGCCTGAAGCATCATGATCAAAGAGCACCACATCCCACATTAGATTAGTGAACACTATTTATAATGTTAATGTAAAATATTTGATTACCTTGTTTTCAGACCAATTGTCCAATGGAAAGAAGGGGCATCATTGCACAGCGATTTATCCATCTGCTTACATTAACATTAAAGGACAAGCAGGTATTACACAACCCAAGCTATGGGTGGAATCTTTTCATTAATTGAAAAGCATCCCTAGTGAAAAACAGTGGTAACAATTAAAATAATATCAAAATTGCCATGTTTTGCTATTTTATTATTATTATTATTCATGAGTAGGAGATGAATTAAAGTAGAATTCACAAACTAGTGAGGTTTCCTCATACTCTTTTTGCTCCCCAGTAAGTGAAATTATTCCTAGTCATACAGAATATAGAAGTAGATGTTCTCACAGACAGTAGCCTGCACGAGGCTCCTCTGTACATGGGATTTTCTAGGCAAGAGTACTGGAGTGGGTTGCCATTTCCTTCCCCAGGGAATCTTCCTGACCCAGGGATTGAACCAGGTCTCCTACATTGATAGACAGATGCTTTACCGTCTGAGCCACCAGGGGACCTTCCTACATAAATTAGAAGTAGATGTTCTCTATATTACTTCAAATCTTTCATACCATAAAGCCGTGAAGACTAGGATGTTTACTTGCTGCTGCTACTGCTAAGTCACTTCAGTCGTAGCCGACTCTGTGCAACCCTAGATGGCAGCCCACCAGGCTCCCCTGTCCCCGGGATTCTCCAGGCAAGAACACTGGAGTGGGTTGCCATTTCCTTCTCCAAAGCAATGAAAGTGAAAAGTGAAAGTGAAATTGCTCAGTTGTGTCCGACTCTTAGCGACCCCATGGAGTGAAGCCTACCAGGCTCCTCCACCCATGGGATTTTCCAGGTAAGAGTACTGGAGTGGGATGCCACTGTCTTCTCCAGATGTTTACTTATCCTCCACTTTATTTGCTTATTTTCATTTCTAAGAGTCAAAAATAATTCAAACAGTTCTTGATATAATTTTATGGAAATTATTCACATTTTTAGAGTCAAATTTAAGTGTCTTTTCTCACCATACCCATTTCATATTGGGCTTCTCTGGTGGCTCAGACAGTAAAGAATCTGCCTGCAATGCAGAAGATTGGGGTTTGATCCCTGGGTTGGAAAGATCCCCTGGAGAAGTGAATGACTACTCACTCCAGTATTCTTGCCTGGAGAATTTCACAGACAGAAGAACCTGGTGGGCTACAGTCCATGGTGTCGCAGAGTCAGACACAACTGAGAGACTTTCACTTTCACTTTTCACACATTCATAACTCTTATTGACTTATTTTTTTTTAATGTGAAACAAAGAAAAGTTAATTTAACCATATATTTATATGTACTTTCTAGACTGTGTGTATGTGTGTGCCTGTGTGTATATAGTCCTGAGTTATTTATCACATCAGTGTTGCTCTAGTAGCTATCATTAGTGATTGGGGGAAGAGAAAATTAGGACTGACATCTNCCAATACTTCGGCCACCTCATGCAAAGAGTTGACTCAGTAGAAAAGACTCTGGTGCTGGGAGGGATTAGGGGCAGGAGGAGAAGGGGATGACCAAGGATGAGATGGCTGGATAGCATCACTGACTCGATGGACATGAGTTTGAGTAAACTCCGGGAGTTGGTGATGGACAGGGAGGCCTGGCCTGGTCCATGGGGTTGCAAAGAGTCGGACACGACTGAGCAACTGAACTGAACTGAACTGAAGGAATGTAGACAAAAAAAGAAAAAGTTTGTCCTTTCCTCCTCCTTGAGAATTCCAGATCCCTCTTTCCTTGGGGACCTCTGGACTTCTTATCAACCTCCCTAGGAATTGACTCTCTCATTGCCATTTGTCCTAGACTACCTGATTTCCACTTTTTTGTCACCTTTCTGTCAATCTAGGACTCACTTGTGTTTTGCAGATAGGAGAAAGCACTCAAATCAAGGATGGCATGATTTGACTTTATGTGGGCATGTACCAGAAGCTTACTTTCAATGCTCTGTACCATTTCAAGCATCCCTGTGTATACGCAGCCATTCTACCTGTACTTTATCACTGGTATTAGTACAGTGACAATAATAGCACTAATAGTATTAACTGTATACCTTACTCCAGACACTGTACTCCATTGTGTCATAGTGTATTCATTGTACCCTTTAATCAAACTTTCCTAGTGGCTCATTGGTAAAGAATCCACCTGCCAAGTAGGAGACACGGATCTAATCCCTGGGTTGGGAAGATCCCCTGGAGAAGGAAATGGCAACCCACTTCAGTGGGTTCTTGCCCATTCTTGCCTGGGAAATCCCATGGACAGAGGAACCTGGAGGGTTACAGCCCATGGGGTCACAAATCACACACAACTTGACAATTAAACAACAACAACAACAAAAGAATAACTCTTATTCAGTAGCAATTTGCGGTTTGTAAAGCTCTTTCATTGTATTTTGAAGATATGAATTTCAGTCTATAAACACTAATTTGCAAGAAAATGTTATGTATTTTTAAAGACAATTCATATTTTAATCCTATCAAGAATATGCAAATTTAACCTCCATTTTTTTAAGGTTTCTCCAAACTGAAAGTGTGTAGTTGATACATATGGACTATTAACTAGTGCCCAGATGGAGTATGAGCGCTGATCAATGAGCCACGGTCACCAGTCAGTAATGAGACAGTAACAACATCAAGGTTTGCGATTCTGTGTTTAAGTTATCTATGACTTCTTTCTCTGTTCGTCTCTATGTTCCGTGTACCCTTTTCCTCAGGTCTTGATGCCTTTTCAGAAGTTCAGCCCTGGACCTACTATCCTCTCTACTTTCATCATTTCGCGCCAGCTTTGCTACAATTCTATTTCTGTGGCAAGTACTTTGTTATACAGAGAGAGAAAGGCAAAACATAGCTAAAAATTGTTCAATAGCATTAATTAATAGAGAAATACAAATTAAAACCACCATGAGGTATCATCTCACACCAGTCAGAATGGTATCATCAAAAAGTCTACAAATAATAAATGCTAGAGTGGGTATGGAGAAAAAGAAAGCCTCCTGCACTGTTGGTAGGAATGTAAATTGATGCAGTCACTATGGAAAATGGCATAGAGATTCTTTAAAAACTAAAAAACCTACAGCTACCATATGATCCAGCAATCCCACTCTTGGGCTTATATACAGACAAAACTCTAATTTGAAAAGATACATGCACTCCAGTGTTCACAGAAACATTATTTACAATAGGCAAGACATCGAAGCAACCTAAATGTCCATCAAGAGATGAATGGATAAGAATATGGGAGACACATGTGCACACACACACACACACACACACACATACACACACACACGAATAACATTCAGCCATAAAAAGATGAAATAATGCCATTTGCAGCAACATGAATGGACCTAGAGATGATCATATTAAGTGAAGTAAGTCAGAAAGAGAAAAATACTATTTTATCATGCTGAAATGTTTACTCTTGAAGTAAATTTATTCTCTATTCCGTACATGCTTATAATAGCCTACCATATTAACAGTATTCTGTTAGGCATGATGGAGTAGAAGTAGGGTCACTCAGTTTTATGAAGCATCTTCCTTTTACAGATGACACATTTGGATTCAGAATCATCAAGGGTTTCAAATATGATCACAGAGGATTGTTAGTGACAATTAGGATTCACATTCTGGTCCAAAACTCATTAAATTCTATCAGACTTTTCCCATCTGCACAAAACCCAGCCCTGCACTTCAAGGAAAGTTGATGATGGCTTGAGGAGATAAAGAATTGTTGACATTATTTACAAGATATTGGTATATGTGAAACATCTTACCTGAGTGATGTGACACGATGGTGAAGATGAGGGAGAGGGCCTTCCAGCTAGAGGGATCAAGGGTATGGTCAAAGTCGAAGTGAAAGGTGATTCAAGACTGAGGCATGTTTGAGATTTCAACAAGCGCATGCTTTAGCCAAAGATACTCATAGCAGAAAAGGCAGGAGCAAGAAGTTCCATAAAATCACCTCAGTGAGTGAGAGAGACTGGGGACCATCAGTGGAAGCAGAGAGGGAAATTAAACGCTTTAGTTCAGAGTAAACATCTAAAAGAAAAGTGAGTAGTTACAGTAGGATCGATGTGGCCACAGAGCATCAAGGACAAGAGGGTTGAAATGGTCTCTGGGGACTTCTGGGCTTCCCTGGTGGCTCAGTGGTAAAGAATCTGCGTGCAGGAGACACAGGAGACATGGGTTTAATCCTTGGCTCAGTAAGAACCCCTGGAGGAGGAAATGGCAACTCATTCCAGTATCCTTGCCTGGAAAATTCTTTGGACAGAGGAGCCTGGTGGGGTACAGCCTGCGAGGTATCAAAGAGTCAGACACGACTGAGTGAGTGATCATGGATGCATGTACCAGGGACTTCTAGCAGTTCATTTGGTCTCAGGTAATCCAGTATTCATGTATGGATGTGAGAGTTGGACTGTGAAGAAAGCTGAGCGCTGAAGAATTGATGCTTTTGAACTGTGGTGTTGGAGAAGACTCTTGAGAGTCCCTTGGACTCCAAGGAGATCCAACCAGTCCATTCTGAAGGAGATCAGCCCTGAGATTTCTTTGGAAGGAATGATGCTAAAGCTGAAGCTCCAGTACTTTGGCCACCTCATGCAAAGAGTTGACTCAGTGGAAAAGACTCTGATGCTGGGAGGGATTGGGGGCAGGAGGAGAAGGGGACGACAGAGGATGAGATGGCTGGATGACATCACTGACTCGATGGGCGTGAGTCTGAGTGAACTCCGGGAGTTGGTGATGGACAGGGAGGCCTGGCGTGCTGTGATTCATGGGGTCGCAAAGAGTCGGACACGACTGAGCGACTGAACTGAACTGAACTATCTGAAACTTGGAGATCTGTAGTAAGCATTGGGTTGGCCAAAAATTTCATTTGTCTTTTTCCATCACATCTTATGGAAAAAATCTGAATGAACTTTTTGGCCAATTCTTTATCTTAACTCTGGATATCTCTTTCCTCCTAACGTGGTCTCTGTCTTCTTAAGGCTTATGTATACATTTTTGCATCTCTGAGTACAGTTGAAAGAAACACAAGGAAAGGATTTCTCATGAATTACCTTTTCCTCTAGAGATGAAGGGGAGACTCCTGACAAAGTATAGTTTTCAGAAAGATTATATAGTCCCAAGTATATTTCTTCCCTTTGGGAAGAAAAACCTGAATACATGTATCAAGTAAAATAAAAAGTTGAGATTGTTTGTCATCAGATTGATGTTTAAAAATGCAAATGATATGTGCTTAGTATTTGATATGGCCTTTTTGCCCTCTGTTTTCTCTTTTATTGCCATCCTTCTGCACAACGAAAGTTACTAGGATGGAAGCTCCATGAAGGAAGGTGGTTTATTTACTTTATTTACCACTATATCCCTGNTGGAGAAGACTCTTGAGAGTCCCTTGGACTGCAAGGAGATCCAACCAGTCCATTCCGAAGGAGATCAGCCCTGGGATTTCTTTGGAGGGAATGATGCTAAAGCTGAAACTCCAGTACTTCGGCCACCTCATGCAAAGAGTTGACTCAGTAGAAAAGACTCTGGTGCTGGGAGGGATTAGGGGCAGGAGGAGAAGGGGATGACCAAGGATGAGATGGCTGGATAGCATCACTGACTCGATGGACATGAGTTTGAGTAAACTCCGGGAGTTGGTGATGGACAGGGAGGCCTGGCCTGGTCCATGGGGTTGCAAAGAGTCGGACACGACTGAGCAACTGAACTGAACTGAACTGAAGGAATGTAGACAAAAAAAGAAAAAGTTTGTCCTTTCCTCCTCCTTGAGAATTCCAGATCCCTCTTTCCTTGGGGACCTCTGGACTTCTTATCAACCTCCCTAGGAATTGACTCTCTCATTGCCATTTGTCCTAGACTACCTGATTTCCACTTTTTTGTCACCTTTCTGTCAATCTAGGACTCACTTGTGTTTTGCAGATAGGAGAAAGCACTCAAATCAAGGATGGCATGATTTGACTTTATGTGGGCATGTACCAGAAGCTTACTTTCAATGCTCTGTACCATTTCAAGCATCCCTGTGTATACGCAGCCATTCTACCTGTACTTTATCACTGGTATTAGTACAGTGACAATAATAGCACTAATAGTATTAACTGTATACCTTACTCCAGACACTGTACTCCATTGTGTCATAGTGTATTCATTGTACCCTTTAATCAAACTTTCCTGGTGGCTCATTGGTAAAGAATCCACCTGCCAAGTAGGAGACACGGATCTAATCCCTGGGTTGGGAAGATCCCCTGGAGAAGGAAATGGCAACCCACTTCAGTGGGTTCTTGCCCATTCTTGCCTGGGAAATCCCATGGACAGAGGAACCTGGAGGGTTACAGCCCATGGGGTCACAAATCACACACAACTTGACAATTAAACAACAACAACAACAAAAGAATAACTCTTATTCAGTAGCAATTTGCGGTTTGTAAAGCTCTTTCATTGTATTTTGAAGATATGAATTTCAGTCTATAAACACTAATTTGCAAGAAAATGTTATGTATTTTTAAAGACAATTCATATTTTAATCCTATCAAGAATATGCAAATTTAACCTCCATTTTTTTAAGGTTTCTCCAAACTGAAAGTGTGTAGTTGATACATATGGACTATTAACTAGTGCCCAGATGGAGTATGAGCGCTGATCAATGAGCCACGGTCACCAGTCAGTAATGAGACAGTAACAACATCAAGGTTTGCGATTCTGTGTTTAAGTTATCTATGACTTCTTTCTCTGTTCGTCTCTATGTTCCGTGTACCCTTTTCCTCAGGTCTTGATGCCTTTTCAGAAGTTCAGCCCTGGACCTACTATCCTCTCTACTTTCATCATTTCGCGCCAGCTTTGCTACAATTCTATTTCTGTGGCAAGTACTTTGTTATACAGAGAGAGAAAGGCAAAACATAGCTAAAAATTGTTCAATAGCATTAATTAATAGAGAAATACAAATTAAAACCACCATGAGGTATCATCTCACACCAGTCAGAATGGTATCATCAAAAAGTCTACAAATAATAAATGCTAGAGTGGGTATGGAGAAAAAGAAAGCCTCCTGCATTGTTGGTAGGAATGTAAATTGATGCAGTCACTATGGAAAATGGCATAGAGATTCTTTAAAAACTAAAAAACCTACAGCTACCATATGATCCAGCAATCCCACTCTTGGGCTTATATACAGACAAAACTCTAATTTGAAAAGATACATGCACTCCAGTGTTCACAGAAACATTATTTACAATAGGCAAGACATCGAAGCAACCTAAATGTCCATCAAGAGATGAATGGATAAGAATATGGGAGACACATGTGCACACACACACACACACACACACACATACACACACACACGAATAACATTCAGCCATAAAAAGATGAAATAATGCCATTTGCAGCAACATGAATGGACCTAGAGATGATCATATTAAGTGAAGTAAGTCAGAAAGAGAAAAATACTATTTTATCATGCTGAAATGTTTACTCTTGAAGTAAATTTATTCTCTATTCCGTACATGCTTATAATAGCCTACCATATTAACAGTATTCTGTTAGGCATGATGGAGTAGAAGTAGGGTCACTCAGTTTTATGAAGCATCTTCCTTTTACAGATGACACATTTGGATTCAGAATCATCAAGGGTTTCAAATATGATCACAGAGGATTGTTAGTGACAATTAGGATTCACATTCTGGTCCAAAACTCATTAAATTCTATCAGACTTTTCCCATCTGCACAAAACCCAGCCCTGCACTTCAAGGAAAGTTGATGATGGCTTGAGGAGATAAAGAATTGTTGACATTATTTACAAGATATTGGTATATGTGAAACATCTTACCTGAGTGATGTGACACGATGGTGAAGATGAGGGAGAGGGCCTTCCAGCTAGAGGGATCAAGGGTATGGTCAAAGTCGAAGTGAAAGGTGATTCAAGACTGAGGCATGTTTGAGATTTCAACAAGCGCATGCTTTAGCCAAAGATACTCATAGCAGAAAAGGCAGGAGCAAGAAGTTCCATAAAATCACCTCAGTGAGTGAGAGAGACTGGGGACCATCAGTGGAAGCAGAGAGGGAAATTAAACGCTTTAGTTCAGAGTAAACATCTAAAAGAAAAGTGAGTAGTTACAGTAGGATCGATGTGGCCACAGAGCATCAAGGACAAGAGGGTTGAAATGGTCTCTGGGGACTTCTGGGCTTCCCTGGTGGCTCAGTGGTAAAGAATCTGCGTGCAGGAGACACAGGAGACATGGGTTTAATCCTTGGCTCAGTAAGAACCCCTGGAGGAGGAAATGGCAACTCATTCCAGTATCCTTGCCTGGAAAATTCTTTGGACAGAGGAGCCTGGTGGGGTACAGCCTGCGAGGTATCAAAGAGTCAGACACGACTGAGTGAGTGATCATGGATGCATGTACCAGGGACTTCTAGCAGTTCATTTGGTCTCAGGTAATCCAGTATTCATGTATGGATGTGAGAGTTGGACTGTGAAGAAAGCTGAGCGCTGAAGAATTGATGCTTTTGAACTGTGGTGTTGGAGAAGACTCTTGAGAGTCCCTTGGACTCCAAGGAGATCCAACCAGTCCATTCTGAAGGAGATCAGCCCTGAGATTTCTTTGGAAGGAATGATGCTAAAGCTGAAGCTCCAGTACTTTGGCCACCTCATGCAAAGAGTTGACTCAGTGGAAAAGACTCTGATGCTGGGAGGGATTGGGGGCAGGAGGAGAAGGGGACGACAGAGGATGAGATGGCTGGATGACATCACTGACTCGATGGGCGTGAGTCTGAGTGAACTCCGGGAGTTGGTGATGGACAGGGAGGCCTGGCTTGCTGTGATTCATGGGGTCGCAAAGAGTCGGACACGACTGAGCGACTGAACTGAACTGAACTATCTGAAACTTGGAGATCTGTAGTAAGCATTGGGTTGGCCAAAAATTTCATTTGTCTTTTTCCATCACATCTTATGGAAAAAATCTGAATGAACTTTTTGGCCAATTCTTTATCTTAACTCTGGATATCTCTTTCCTCCTAACGTGGTCTCTGTCTTCTTAAGGCTTATGTATACATTTTTGCATCTCTGAGTACAGTTGAAAGAAACACAAGGAAAGGATTTCTCATGAATTACCTTTTCCTCTAGAGATGAAGGGGAGACTCCTGACAAAGTATAGTTTTCAGAAAGATTATATAGTCCCAAGTATATTTCTTCCCTTTGGGAAGAAAAACCTGAATACATGTATCAAGTAAAATAAAAAGTTGAGATTGTTTGTCATCAGATTGATGTTTAAAAATGCAAATGATATGTGCTTAGTATTTGATATGGCCTTTTTGCCCTCTGTTTTCTCTTTTATTGCCATCCTTCTGCACAACGAAAGTTACTAGGATGGAAGCTCCATGAAGGAAGGTGGTTTATTTACTTTATTTACCACTATATCCCTGTCACTAAAAAATATACCTTGCACATAAGGTGATAATAAAGTTTTTAGCTCAAGGCTTCCCAGGTGGCACAGTGGTAAAGAATATGCCTGTCAATGCAGGAGAGACACAGGAGATGTGGGTTCAATCCCTTGGCAGGTAAGATCCTCTAGAATAAGAAATGGGAACCCATTCCAGTATTATTGCCTGGAAAATCCCATGGACAGAGGAGTTTAGTGAGCTACAGTCCATCAGGTCACCAGACTCAGACATGACTGAACATGCACACAAGCGTCTTTAGCTCAGTTTGTGTTCTATTTAATGCCTTTTTCCAATTGTTTAGAAAGAAGATGCATAAATTAATTGAATTAGATAATCCCAATGATCTCTCTAAGATTAAATAACAAAACAAAAACTGTAATTACTCCATTAGAAGTTCTTTCATACATCAGCGCGTATTAGAGTGACTCTGAAAATCAGTTAAATGAAGAAGCAAAACGTGGTATCTGATGGCTGTACAAGACCTTTACTGTTCTGAATACACTCCAACACCAAGCACATCATTTAGATTTTATGACAAGATGCAATAACCAGCCACCTGTGAAAATAAAATACACTTTTCAAACTAAACTTCTTTCTAGCAAGCTTTATTATGCATATTCCCTTTGTTTCCTTATAGAAGCCACAGATGTCACACATCAGGCATGATGAAGAGAATACCTTTAGATATTTTTTAAAAGAGAGTTTGACAAGGGAGACTATCACAAAGAAAAGATTTATGGTGAATAATTGCAAATTGTATTGACTATTCTCATTCGTTTATATCAGGATTGAGGTTATACACAACTGATCACTTAGAATTAGTCCAATCAGATATACAGAAATCAGAATAAGCTGCTACTATTGGGCTGAAAGTTTTCATGCCAAATTGACAATATGATCAATTCCAATTCCTTAAATCAAGGCATACTTAAGATTAACACTAGCTACAAATCCAACGGCTGCAGAGTTTTGTAATAAAATAGCAGTTACAGTAACCGCAGTCTCTCTCTCACCCATTTTCCTCTCCAGCAGTAAAGTTTTGTGTTTTTGACTTTAGGTTGTTATGAAGGCTATGTCTATAAAAGGATGGGCAAACAGGAGATAATCTGCCTTCTATCTGTGTGTCTGAAAATGTCTTTCCTTTCTTTTCCCCTTTCCTCCCTCACTTCCTTTTCAATCCTCCCAAATTTAAAGTTATCTGTCCCTTGCCTTTTAGCATCAATCATAGGTGATGAGAATTTGATGCTCTTCTCATCAGTAGTGAACTCACTTTTTTCCCTCAGGACATTTTTGGGAGGTTTATTATTATTTTTTTAATGTCTAGTGTTATGAAATTTCAAGAAAATGTGCCTGGATTCTTTACTTTTTCTTTTTTTTTGGATATTCTGGGCTCAGTACTGAAGGTTTATGTCTTTCTCATCTCTGCAAAATGATCTTCTATTATTTTCTATTCTACTTCTTTTATTCTTTCTGAGATATTGAACCTGTGATTGTCTCATTTTTGTATTTTTTCCTTCATAGTTCATAGGAATTACTCAATTTTTTTTAGAACTTTTGTTGCTAATTTTTGACAATTCTGTTATTTTCTAAGAGACCTGTCTTGATTTTGAAGTTTTATAGCATACCATTCATTTTTTTTTTAATTTTTAATTTTTATTTTTTCATCTCAGGTGTACATGAGTTCCCAATCTTGACATACCATTCATTTTAAAAGGTTCTAATAGGTTTTAAAAGCTTTCCATATAGATTATAACTTCAAATTTTTTCCTATAAATCAGGTCTGTTTCTTTTCAAACAAGCCTGTCTATTTATTTCCCTGTTTCCTACTCTTCCATGTTGCTGATTTTAATGATCTCTGGTTGTCACTTCATACTTTAAAAGGACAGTGATACTGTCACAGATATCCAAATGCTAAGGTAAGAAAAGAACCAGCACCGTCATTAAAGGCCTTCAGTTCAGTTCAGTTCAGTCGCTCAGTCCTGTCCGACTCTTTGTGACTGCATGAATCGCAGCACGCCAGGCCTCCCTGTCCATCACCAACTCTCGGAGNGTTAATAAGAGCACAGGGAGGTGGAGATTTGGTCAATAAAAATTTGTAAGTTCCTGTAGGAGGTGACTATGAGCTGGGCCTCAAAACCAAAAAGTTAGGTTGGTGGTTCAAAAACTTGAGCATGCATTAGAATTGCCAGGAGGGCTTATTAAAATGCTAAATGTTGTGCCCCAACCTTAGAATTTTTGATTCTGAGATGCCTAGGCTGGAGCCATAGAATCTGCATGTCTAATAGGCTCCCAAATGATGGTGATACTATGGCACCTCTTTACCAACCAGAGTTAAGTGGAAAAGAACCAAATCCCAAAGACAGAGCATGAAGAAGTGGTGAGAGGAAGATTTAAACACCATTAGTATTTAGCAAGAGAAGAAAGAGGCAAAATAGAAGTTAGATTATGAAGAATCTTACAGTCAGGCTTGGTGACATGGATTTAGAGCATAAAAATGCAATGAGCTACCCTATAAAATAATTTTTTTGAAACCTCAAAATTTTATTCAAATGTAAAAATCATACAAATAACAAGACTTGATATGAAGAAAATAATTTTTGCTTGTGTGTGAACATTTTGGAAGAGAGGGTCAGAAGGTAAAATTTTACACATCCAAAGACTATTGGGTATACAAATATCTATGCCTAATAATGTTTTTGCCTTACCTCTTTCCTCCCTTTTCCTTGAATATACACACGCTTACTCTGAGGGACATTATATCTGCTGATCATATTCATTTGGGTCAGAGATTAAATGTTGAACACCCTTGAAAAAGCTTGAAGGGAACAGTGTTGCACTTCTAAGTCTGGTAACATATTTTAATTTACGAAGAGGGAATCACCTTGTATGAAGTTTCTTTTGTTTTTTATAATTTTTATTTTTTAGTTTGTTTTGCTTTACAATACTGTATTCGTTTTGCTATACATTGACATGAATCAGCCACGAGTGTACATGAGTTACCAATCCTGACCCCTCATTCCTCCTCCCGTCCCATACCATCTCTCTAGATCATCCCCGCTCACCAGTCCCAAGCATCCTGCATCGAACCTGAATTGAGCAGTAGGTTATGAGTGGGGATGCCAGCAAAAACAGCATTCCATATTTTATGCAGAAATGTAACCTGCCACCACCTCCTCATCCACATTTTCTCAGTCCCATGTATGTACAGGTGCATATACCCATATGCACAGAGCACAAACTGAATTTTATTCTTTTTCTTTCTGACTCTATTGTTTGGGTACCTAATTAAATTAGTAGATGTAATTAATGATTTCTTTTTTCCTTGAGTAGTTACAGAGAGAACTTTGAGATATTTAGCAGCTATAGCAACTTTTCCTTCTGTCTTTTACTTTGTTCCACTCTATGTGAATGTTTCAAAATTGCATTGCACTAAACTACACATTTTATGTATACAAGCAATTTGAATAAATAATGTTTGCATTCTATTGTTTAATTACTTAATGTAGGAAAACCATTTTTTTTCACCACAATAGTTCATCTAAAACCAATACAATCCAGTTTCTAGCATTTTATGCCCTATATTTGAACCCGAAAGTGTTCCACTACATTCTTTGTATTCTTCCAACACTTGCCTGCTAGAAATGGGAGTGTCTTTTTAACATCTGATCTTAGAGTATTTATCACTCATAAACCGGAAACAGCTTAAGCCCTATGAAGTATGGAGGTTTAAAGCAAATCTTTATTTAACATTTTCTGTGTCAACATTTCTCTAACTTGAACTGCCAAGCGGATTTCATAGCAGATGACTCTGGAATACGAGCAAGTGTTTGCTCTTACGTCTCAGCCATTAGTGTTGAATTAAAGACTACAAGGTTTGAATCACATGGCAGGCTTTGGTGCCTTATGTTGCTGATGCTGGCCAAGAAGAGGAGCATCTGCATATTTATATGTTTATTTCTGTGGAATACTAACAAAGCTTTGGACAGTTGACAAATACGCGTCCATACCACTAAATCTAAGGGAGCATCCAAGTCACTTGCAAATAGATTTTCATGAATATGAAAACTATGTTGATGCTAAAATGATGTCATATGAGCTATTTAAAAATAATCATCCTGGAAACATTAAGAAAAAAATCCTTTCAGCTAACACTTATAGCAAAATATAAGGTTGGCTTGTGAATGGTGAGCCCAGTGGGGGAATGCATTAAGACTTACTGCATATTCTCCATAAGTATATATTACACCAGCCTCTTTATGTGTGTTACCACATTTTGCTCTTGTAATGGCCCACCAAAGCGATAGCTAATACCATCTCCAACTCTAACCTTCACTCTAGTCTGGTGTGCATATAGCTTTTCATGTTTATGGAGGGGTTCCTGTAGCTTGCCCATAGCCTTATTCTGTCTTCAGAATTAAGCTTAAAAATGCCCATTAGTTCTTATCTTTACCAAAAGCAGTTTATCTTTAAATCAGTTTATCTTCTGTTCTTACCTTGGCTAACAAAATAGACACTAAATTGTTCATCTTGCTTCCGAATTTCAGCCGCCCTCAACAAAGTCTCCATTTTTAAGCTCTTGCTGATAAAATTGCAAAGACATTTGAACATAGAAGCATAGTCTAAAAGACTCTGCATGGTATCTCATGTTGCCAGATTAGGAAAAGATATTGTATATATAACATGTGCAAGCATGCTGTCATGTCCAACTCTTTATGACCTCATGGACTGTAGAATGCCAGGCTTCTCCATCCAAAGGATTTTCCAAGAATAATACTGAAATGTGTTGCCTTTTCTTCCTCCAGGGGATCTTTCTGACCCAGGGATTAAAGCTGCATCTCCTGCATTGGCAAGCAATTTCTTTACCACTGAGCCACCTGGGAAATCCATATTAAACACACATATACATACGTACACATATATATACATGTTACAAAATTTTATATTTTATGCATTTATAATTTATATAAATTATACAAATGTAAATAAATGTAACACACAAACATACTCTTCCCACTTGTGTGCATATGTACTTACATATATATATATATATATAAAATTGATTCTTGTTATTTACAGTACCAATGTGCTATAAAATTGCCAACAACACTGAATTAGCAAGTATAGAATTATTGTTCTTGGAAAAATAGAGAGTTAGGCTTTTGAGAGCCCTCTGGTTGGAATATTTTCACCAACTAATCAATCAATGGTCTTCCCTTGCGGCTCAGACAGTAAAGAATATGCTTCCAGTGCGGGAGACCTGGTTTCGATCCCTGGGTTGGGAAGATCCCCTGGAGGAGGGCGTGGCAACCTACTCTACTATTCTTGCCTGGAGAATTCCCATGGACAGTGGAGCCTGGGGACTACAGTCCATGGCGTCACAAAGAGTCAGACATGNTGCGGGAGACCTGGTTTCGATCCCTGGGTTGGGAAGATCCCCTGGAGGAGGGCGTGGCAACCTACTCTACTATTCTTGCCTGGAGAATTCCCATGGACAGTGGAGCCTGGGGACTACAGTCCATGGCGTCACAAAGAGTCAGACATGACTGAGTTACTAAGCACAGCACACAGTCAATCAACACATAAGCTTTATTATGTGTATTTCTGTTTAAAGATATATATATATATGAAAGTGAAAATGTTAGTCGCTCAGTCATGTCCAACTCTGTGACCCCATGAACTGTGTCTAACCAGGCTCCTCTGTCCATGAAATTCTCCAGGCAAGAATACTGGAGTGGGTAGCCATTCCCTTCTCCTGGGGATTATCCTGACCCAGGGATCGAACCTGTGTCTCCTGCACTGCAGCCAGATTCTTTATTGTCTGAGCCACCAGAGAAGCTCATATGTGTGTGTGTGTGTGTGTGTATTCATTAATATTTGCACTTATGACCAATAGCACTATAACTCATATCTGGACGAAGCTTATTTAGCACACATATTTTCTTCTTAAGGTCCATCACAATCTTCTTGGCTTGGGAACACTAGANAGAGTTAGGCTTTTGAGAGCCCTCTGGTTGGAATATTTTCACCAACTAATCAATCAATGGTCTTCCCTTGTGGCTCAGACAGTAAAGAATATGCTTCCAGTGTGGGAGACCTGGTTTCGATCCCTGGGTTGGGAAGATCCCCTGGAGGAGGGCGTGGCAACCTACTCCACTATTCTTGCCTGGAGAATTCCCATGGACAGTGGAGCCTGGGGACTACACTCTATGGCATCGCAAAGAGTCAGACATAACTGAGTTACTAAGCACAGCACACAGTCAATCAACACATAAGCTTTATTATGTGTATTTCTGTTTAAAGATATATATATATATANGTTTCGATCCCTGGGTTGGGAAGATCCCCTGGAGGAGGGCGTGGCAACCTACTCCACTATTCTTGCCTGGAGAATTCCCATGGACAGTGGAGCCTGGGGACTACACTCTATGGCATCGCAAAGAGTCAGACATAACTGAGTTACTAAGCACAGCACACAGTCAATCAACACATAAGCTTTATTATGTGTATTTCTGTTTAAAGATATATATATATATATATATATGAAAGTGAAAATGTTAGTCGCTCAGTCATGTCCAACTCTGTGACCCCATGAACTGTATCTAACCAGGCTCCTCTGTCCATGAAATTCTCCAGGCAAGAATCCTGGAGTGGGTAGCCATTCCCTTCTCCTGGGGATTTTCCTGACCCAGGGATCAAACCTGTGTCTCCTGCACTGCAGCCAGATTCTTTATTGTCTGAGCCACCAGCGAAGCTCATATGTGTGTGTGTGTGTGTATTCATTAATATTTGCACTTATGATCAGTAGCACTATAACTCATATCTGGATGAAGCTTATTTAGCACACATATTTTCTTCTTAAGGTCCATCACAATCTTCTTGGCTTGGGAACACTAGACAGCACTTGGGGACCACTTTAAACAGAAAAATCACCAGCAGGAACACAAAAATATGTGGTGCTAACAGACTAGGTAAAGGANGAAGCTTATTTAGCACACATATTTTCTTCTTAAGGTCCATCACAATCTTCTTGGCTTGGGAACACTAGACAGCACTTGGGGACCACTTTAAACAGAAAAATCACCAGCAGGAACACAAAAATATGTGGTGCTAACAGACTAGGTAAAGGACATGTATATATTATTAGTATGAGAGCTCAAGCTAGAAGGTACACCACTGCCTGGTTTGACTTCAGCTGGGACAGTGTATGCTGGGTGAGTTAAATTTTTTGACTCTCAGCACATGTTCATTTATTGTTGTGACAATATCATGGGTATTGGTTTAGGGGTTACAAATAAATGTTAGCAAGGAGGCAAATTCATAAACTCACAAATATGGAATCTGTAAATACTGAGGGTCAACTGTATATATAAAAATGCCCAGTTAAATTTGAATTTATGATAAAGGCTAATTAAGATTTTTATGTCTCACAAAATATCTAGGACATACTTCTACACACATACAAAATCACTGTTTATCTAAAATTCAACTGGTTGCCCGGTATTTTATCAGGCATTCCTATCTGATAGCTTCCTATACTATGCTTTGCTTTCTTTATTGATCATTGTATTCCAGCCTCATTTTATTTTTCCTTTATGCTCCTCTGAAATCCCAAGACTGCTCTCTTCTTGGAGTCTCTTACTGTTCCCTGACCTCATTCCCAGGCTCTCATAACTCATTCAGGTTTTCCATCCAAACCTTTCTCCCATGTCCTCCTGTATCCTATACATCAATACTCAGTATGGCTACCAGATGTCATTATTATAAGATATGATTATTTTATTCATGTTTCTTATTTAGAGCCTGCTTCCCTCAAAGATTATGTTTATTTCCACCTTGCTACACAAAAGCCTAGTATAATATCTGATATATAAAGGCTTTTAAAAGATACCTGTTAAAGAAAAATGATGTGAAGAATAAATGGAAAGGGTACAAGGATTTAAAGAAGTCTTATTTACATATCTGGGCTTCCCTGGTGGCTCAGATGGTAAAGAATCTGCCTACAATGCAGGAGACATAGGTTCTGTCCCTGGGTAGGGAGGATCCCCTGCAGTAGGCAATGGCAATCTACTCCAGTATTTTTGCCTGGAGAATCCTATGGACAGAGAAGCCTGGCAGGCTACAGTCCATGGGGTCACAAAGAGTCAGACATGACTGAGTGATTAACACTTTAGTTACATATGTGAAGCTGGACTACTTTTAACCTTTTGGCTCATTCTCCAAATATTGGGTTAGCCAAAAAGTTCATTTCATTCAGGTTTTTCCATAAGCTGTTATGAAAAAACCCAAACAAACTTTTTGGTCAACTCAGTATTTACAGAGCACCTCGAGCTTTGGCATTCCAAGTCTCTAGAAATGAAGTGAAAGATAAGAAGGACAAGTTTTCTTTTCTCATGATCTTATTCTCTGCTGTGGCAGATAGGAAATAGACAAATGAATAGTTCAGTTCTAGCTTGCATCATTGTCAAGAAGGAAACAAACACAGAAATTATAAGGAGAATAACTTGAGAGGCTATTATGGATAGAGTGATCAGGATTGCAAACTTTTTGATAGGACAAGAAGAAAATCCTTATGCTATATGATCTCTGTATTTAAAAAACATTTGAACATATGCCTTAACATTCTGAAGACTGTTCTAAAGAGATTATCTTCTTGACATTATAAATTAGTGAGTGATGAGACAGGGCAAAGAATAGAAACTTGACATTTTGACCCTCTATGCTGTCATTGTCTCACAATATGTTGAATAAATTACATACACACGCACACACATGTATACACTATATTCAGTTAATTTTCCACTTACATGAAAAGAACTAACAGTTTAGATGATATAACCATTGATATAATAATGCAATTAAATTCAAAATAATCAGTATCTTCACAATCTCACATTTCGATGGGTTTATACAGTCATACTCTATTTCAAGGAACACAAATTTATTATTTATTTCAAGTCAGACTGTATAGACACTAACGATGCAACAACAAAGAAAAGCAGAAAACCAAAATTTTACTTTAGGGAAAGGAAAAGTTCCTAAACAAACTCTGATATTAGCATGTGTGAGTTAGGGCAGCAAGAACATGATTTATTAACATATTCGCCGTCTTTGTTCTAAAAATGTATGCATAGTTTTAACTAATTAATTCTCATGATACTAACCAGTGGATAAAGCTTATCTGTTAAACACTGCAAGCTCTTTAAAAAAAAAAAGACAAATCCTATAAACAGTGTTCCATAGCCAAAAATCCCATAAGCAGTTTGATTTTAAACTTTCTAAAGCTAAAACACTGCAATCTGCTGCTGAAAGTTGACTTTTTCTCTGCAGCTCAGGAGTTACACATTTTGACAACAGTTTCAGAAACTGTGTAACTATTTTTAAACCATGAGGTATCCGCTCTCATGTTAAAGTTTATTGTGGATATTTCCACCAGGCTAGGCAGAGAAACCTAGATGAGGAGTTTGTGACTAAACAGCTGTATAACTGAAGCAAATTACCTGAAGTCGCTCCATCTTCCCATGTTATAGCCCACGAGGCATCACAGTACTTGTCTTACTTATGTAACAGCATTGTTAAGACTATCTCATAAAATAATGACGCCGTTTTCCCCTAGAAACAGTACACTGACTTCCTGCTGAACCTAGAACAAAATGTAAGCTCCTTTTATGACAAGCAATACTTTCCTCTTTCTAGCCCCTGACCACCTTTCCAGCTTCTCCTGACAGGCTCTCCCTCATGCTTTTCATTTTCATTGCACTGGCAAATTTTCAGTTTTTCTAACATATCAAACCTTTTCCTTGCCACAACTTCCTTTTACCTAGAATATTTCTTCTCCCAANCAAGCAATACTTTCCTCTTTCTAGCCCCTGACCACCTTTCCAGCTTCTCCTGACAGGCTCTCCCTCATGCTTTTCATTTTCATTGCACTGGCAAATTTTCAGTTTTTCTAACATATCAAACCTTTTCCTTGCCACAACTTCCTTTTACCTAGAATATTTCTTCTCCCAACTTTCACATTCTTGGCTGTTTTCAATTTCTAAATTTCTGCTTAAATTCCACCATATTTGAGAGATTTATACTTACTATTTGCCACTTCAAATTAGAACTACCCATATTTTTTGTCTAAGAGCAGCGTGCTCATTTTTATTTTATGACTCTCATCATAAGTGTTTTGTTATTATTTTGAACATTCCTTACTTGTTATTGTTTTCTTTGTAGTCAACTAGACTCTAAGTACCAATAGTTCAGTTCAGTTCAGTCNACTAACTGTTCATACTGGCTCCTAGATTGTTTGTGTTTAAGGAAAGATAAACTTAATTCCCAGTTAGTTGTTGGGACGCATGGTTATTTTTCAAAACTCCTTGAAATTAGAAAGATGTTTTGCTCTTCACTAAATCTTACCTGAATTTTTTTGGAGGGAAAGTGGTATAGATTTGGAATCCATTAAATAATATTTAATTTATTCTTTTATCTGTATGCAGAACTAAATGTCTTTTTTTTGGTTTTATCTGTATTTATAATATCTTAGAGAATATTCTCAAATGCCTTAGTTAACTTCAGATAAGCTTCTATCTAAGGAGTACACATTAACTTCTTCAAATATTATTTGGTAGTTGCCTTAAGGGGCATTTCTGAAGCACCTCATCTCTTTACAGAGACTGATTTAGATGAAGCATGAAGATTCATACAAAATACTAATATTGACTAATTACTCCTTGCTTTAGGACAGAGACATTTACCATGACATACTCTTGCTCCCTTCATTGCTGGAAGTAGCTGAATATATAGTGAAAATAAGTGAAATCAGAATTTGTTCCTACTCCCAAGTTTCACCATCTATCATCTAAAGTGCACTTGTTTTTTGTCATATTTTGCTATGAAATTATGAATGTGGCTTTGACTGAATAAAATATGTCACTTATATCTGAAATAGCAAAATGAAATCCCAGAAGAATGATGGGTTGCTGGAAAGATAATTGGAATGAGTAGAATATCTTAATTTATCATATTAAGAAATTTATTTCTAGGCTTTCAATCTCTATCCATATATACTGGCTCTGCATGTAATGGCATATCCACTCTTAGCATTAGAAATTATGACTCCTTTCAAGAGAATGTGTTTATCTAACTCTCATTTTACGACTAGTGGAAAAATGTGTATTGATAGTGACTAAAACCAAACAACAAAAAACATGTTCAAGAACATTGTCCACGCTATATAATTAATTTTAAAAGATATGTCTAGAGAAACGGAAACCATATGCTTTAGGCACATTTACCACATGACTCCTACCCTTTGCTTATTGAAACACTAATCTAGTTAGTGCTGTGGGAGGGATTTTGCAGTTACAATTAAGATTATCGATGAGTTCATTGTAAATTAAGGAGACTATTTCAGATGATCTGGGTAGGTTCAATGTGATCATATGGGTCCTTGAAGCAAAAGACAGAATATTGGGGCAGAAGACATGCATTGGAGAGATAAGGCAGAAAGAGAAGAATTAGAGAGATATGGACACCAACTGTTATTGGCTTTGTCAAAGTTAGTTGCTCAGTTGTATCTGACACTTTGTGACCCCATGGACTGTAGCTCATCAGGCTTCCCTGTCCATTGAATTCTTCCAGGCAAGAATACTGGAGAGGGTAGCCCTTCCCTTCTCCAGGGGATCTTTCCAAACCAGAGGTTGAACCCATTTCTCCTGCCTGCATTGCATTATTGGCTTTGAAAGAGGCCAAAAGCCTGGAAATATGGGCTCCAGCAGATGAGAATGAATGACTTATCAGACAGCCAGCAATGAAATGGTGATCCCATTCCTACAACTGTGTAGCACTAATGGAACCAGACCAGCCGTAATTTCTTGAACTTCAGACCTACAGAACCATAAGATAATAGATTTCAATTGCTTTGATCTGCTAAGTCTGTGGTAATTTGTTATGATAGCAAGGGGAAAATAATGCACTATTTTTATTTGCAACTCAGATTCTTGAGCAGGCAAACCTCATATCCCTAACCTCTTTGGAGAAGTTGAACCCCTTTGCCTTATTAACACAGTTCTGCCTTTATAGTGATATGTCAGGCACTAAGCTGAGTTGTGGAAAAGATAAGGATTTCAAGGAGATTCCAAATGACCATTTTTATTTCACTCTTGAGATCAAGTCTTTTCAATATTTTTTAACAAATAGACTGTAGCTACAGTGGCTACTTCAGAATCCACGTCTCATCCATCATCTCATCGTCAGTTCCCCTTGCTTTAAAGCCTTTCCATGGCTTCCTTTCGCTCTCAGGAAAATAAAACATCTTTTAAAAAACGCTTGCTTCGTTTGGCCTCTACTTGTGTCTCCAGGCTCATATTCACTCTTCTCTCCTTGACATGTTTTCTTTGTGCTCTTTACTTAATGCCTGGAAGCTAGATAAATGGTTAATAGGATGGGCTCTGGGATTATACTGTACTGAATTCAAATTCTAGCATTTTTACCTCCTAGCTCTACGACCTCAGGCAGAATACCTAACTTCTCTGTGCCTAAATTTCCTCATCCATACAATGGGAGAGAATAATCGTACCAACTGTATTAGTCACATAGGCTGCCATAACAAAATATCATAGACTGGGACATTAAACAACAGATATTTCTTCCTCAAAGTGATGGAGTCTGGTTCAAGGTGTCCACTGGTCTGATTCCTGGAGAGACATTTCTTTTGGGCTCTCAGACAACCACCTTCTTGCTGGGCTCTCACGTGGTCTTTCCTTGGTTGGTGTGTGAGAGGTTGCTCTCTCTTCTTATAAGGCAATGNCTGGGACATTAAACAACAGATATTTCTTCCTCAAAGTGATGGAGTCTGGTTCAAGGTGTCCACTGGTCTGATTCCTGGAGAGACATTTCTTTTGGGCTCTCAGACAACCACCTTCTTGCTGGGCTCTCACGTGGTCTTTCCTTGGTTGGTGTGTGAGAGGTTGCTCTCTCTTCTTATAAGGCAATGAATCCTATGGGACTACACCACTACTCTTACTATATTATTTAATCTTTTCCAAAATTATTCATGCATGTATTTGCCTGTATAGGATCTTAGTTGTGGCACAGGCATTTTCAAACTTCCTTGCCATGTACAGGCTCTAGAGCTCGGGGGCTCAGTACTTGTGGCACACAGGCTTAGTTGCCCCATGGTATGTAGGATCTTAGTTCCCACCCAGGGATGGAACCCACATCTTCTGCACTGGATTAACCACTGAATCACCAGGGAAGTCCCTCATTTCATCTTAATTATCTTCTATAAGCCCTACCTCCAAACATAATAACTCTGTATTATGATTTGAGATCACCATAATACTCTCAAATCATAATGTTCAACCCTCAGGATTACCATTTGAATGGAGGGGGCACAATTTAGTCAATAGCACCTACTATAGATAGCTGTCATCCACAGAATTTACTTATTTATTTGTGTCCTTCCCCTTTTCAGTATATTGTCATCTGAATGACAGTACTGTTTTATTGCCATTAACATATTTAATGTGTATAGACTTTTATGGACACATCTTTTGCATAGCTCTGATCCCAGACATAGTAGTCATAGCTCAGTCATATCTGACTGTTTGCGACTCCATGAACTGTACCCCACCAGGCTCCTCAATGCATGGAATTCTCCAGGCAAGAATACTGGAGTGGGTAACCATTCCCTTCTCCAGGGGATCTCCCCAACCCAGGAATCAAACCAGAGTCTCCTGTATTGCAGGCAGATTCTTTATTACTGAGCCACCTAAGCACAAAGGCAATTTTGTATTATATTTCTCAAAGGATCTAGTTAACTATGTACCTGTAGCTCCAAACATAGGGCTTCCCAGGTGGCTCAATGGTAACGAATCTACATGCAATGCAGGACAGCTGAGTTTGATCCCTGGGTCAGGAAGATCCCTGGAGAAGGGAATGGCTACCCACTCCAGTATTCTTGCCTGGAGAATTCCATGGATAGAGGAGCCTGGTGGGCTACAGTTCATGGGGTCGCAAAGAGTCAGACATGACTGAGGGACTAACACTTTCATATCCTTTGTTTCCCCATCTATTTGCCATGAAATGATGGTACTGGATGCCACAGTCTTCACTTTTTGAATGTTGAGTTTTAAAGCCAGCTTTTTCACTCTCCTCTTTCACTTTCATCAATAGGCTTTTTAGTTCCTCTTTGCTTTCTGCCATAAGGGTGGTGTCACCTGCATATCTGAGGTGATTGATATTTCTCCTGGCAATCTTAATTCCAGTTTGTGCTTCATCCAGTGGGGCATCACATGATGTACTCTGCATATAAGTTAAATAAGCAGGGTAACAATATACAGCCTTGACGTACTCCTTTCCCAATTTGGGACCAGTCCATTGTTCCATGTCTGGTTCTAACTATTGCTTCTTGACCTGCAAACTGGTTTCTCAGGAGGTAGGTAAGGTGGTCTGATATTCCCATCTCTTTTAGGATTTTTCACAGTTTGTTGTGATCCACATAGTCAAAGGTTATAGTGTAGTCAATGAAGCAGAAGTAGACGTTTCTCTGGAATTCTCTTGCTTTTTCTATGTTTGATGTAGCAAATTTGGCCAAGTCACTGGAAATATTTCAACCAGTAGAGTTGAGCAGACTTAGCTGGGATTCAAGCACATCCTTACACTGGAAGAATATTTTTCTTTATTTTAACAAAATTAGTTTTACTGAGTGTTTATTATAAGCTAAACCTATTGAGGTATTAGGACTTCCCTGGTGGCTCAGGTGGTAAAAGCATCTGCCTACAATGCGGGAGAACCAGGTTTGATCACTGGGTAGGGAAGATCTCCCTGGAGAAGGAAATGGCAACCCACTCCTGTACTCTTGCCTGGAGAATCTCATGGACGGACAGAGGAGCCTGGTAGGCTACAGTCCATGGGGTCGCAAAGAGTTGGACATGACTGAGCGACTTTACTTTCACTTTCATTGAGGTATTCAAAGAAAAAATATATAGGAAGCACCTTCAATTATGTCTGGCACATAAGGGCTTACTTGTAAAAAATCTATTATTTGAATCCTTGAAACTGCTAGCCATTTTTCTAGGAAACAGGAATATAATCAGAAATGACAAGATTCAGTTCTAATGAAGGAAAGAAATGCTTATGAAATAAAGAGTGCATAACATAATATCAACCAGGACGGCTGCTGTTAAGAATGAAAGATGATAGAAAAAAAAAAAAGGGGTGGAAACATGGCAGGGTTGAGCTACTTTTGATGGTGGGGCAGGGGTTGTGGAGGAGAAAGGGAAAATTTGGTTGGGGAACAATTAGATTATCTCCTAGAGAGTAGAGACTTAAAAGGAGCTGGCCTGAAGTCAGGGTCCTCTGCACAATTTCCTACTTTTTCCCAGAAAAAAATTTTTCCCTCTGCAATCCATTATAATTGGTCTTCCTTTTCAACTGAAGATATGTCAGAAAACTGGACTTAACAGCTTTAGTCAATAGTAAGTATACCAACTGATCAATTAGTATTATAAATGTTTATGTTATTTTGTTCTCATGCCCAGCAAAAGGGCCAATTAGGGTTTTTTCCTCTAGTTGTGGTAATATCACACAAAAACAAAATCTCAATATGTATTCTTTACTTCTCTTTTCTTTGGAGTTTATTGTCTATTTACTGTAAAAGTCTAGCTAATTCTCATAGTACTAAACTTTGCAAGTGTTGCTTTATGTGTTAATTATATCATTAATTATTTGCATGATTTAACAGCCCATAGGCTATCAAAGAAATGATCGTTTTAAAAGCTTGAAGTTGCTGACTATTTCTGAGACAAAACTGGAAAAGATTCAACTTGGAGAATGATTGATTTCTTGGTGATGTCTTTCTGTCATAAACCCAAAATATTTGAGAAAGACATGCTACAATTTCCCACAGCATAGTGTACTGCCAAACACAAAGATTTTAAAAACTTGAAGATATTAAAAGTAGAATTGTATACCAACTGTAAAACTTCACAAATGTCCTACAATTTCTGTTTTAGATAACTTGGAGAGGTCCTAGCAGTCGATGGGAATTTGGAGCTATTTTATACAGTAGTTCAGACAATTGAAGAGAACATTGTTTAAATCACATGCACGTTATGTTTATGCAGAAAGGTTTTCCTAAAAAAAGTTTAACTGTACTGAGCATTCTAATGAAGGCTGTGCAAATATTAAACAGCATCTACAATTATGTTTCTGTTTTCTTTTCAATATTGAATGTTTACATTCTTAAAACATCCTCAATCGATAGCGTTTATTGACTTTGCTTTCTCCTTTCTCAGCTATTTCTTTATTTCTTTTGCCTTATGCATTTCTTCACATGGTCTTTTATTTATATATTTTATTGTTGACGTGGGGGAAAAGGCTGCCCTCTTTATTAACAGCTTGAATTGTCAGCAGGCACTGAGGCTTAGTGCCAAACAAGGAAGACACAGGCAAGCGAATTTCTTCTGGTAGTACTTTCAACCTTGAATACAGACCTCTGGGTAATGTCACAGTGGGTCCTTGCTGAATATTTGCTGAGGGCTCCTTTTATGCTTGTCTCAGCATTGGTTTAAAACAAGATCAAGACTAAGAAGAGTCAAGCTGCTTTTGCAAAGGTCTTTCTTCATTTGCCCTTTCTCTCCCAGTCTTTCAGCAACTCTGCCTTTCAGGAATACTGAACTGTGACTTAACTCTCTGACTGTACGTGTGTAAGGACTTGGTAATTTAAAAATTTTGAGCATGACACATGAGCTCAGCAAGACTCAATTCAACCCATAATATCTACAGCAAGTCTTTAAACCTGGTCTCTTCCGCATCATCTCACCAGGGAACAAGGAAATCACCATTATCTAGAGCTTGTACAAGCTGGAAACCCAGGAGTCACTCTTGACACCCTCCCTTTCTCTCTCTTGTTATACAGCTCAGCAAAAAATTATGTTGCTCCTTATCCTTAAACTCTCCCACAAAACCCGACTTCCCCTCCCTGGCCATTTAAGTTTCACTGTTCCTTGTCTGGAACAGGAAACTCCCTGACCTGTTGATCAGCAGCACTCTTCTGTCTCTTTCAATGGTTCTCACACTACACTTATTTAAATAATTATGTAATGATGTCACATGCTTCATCATATGAAACACTTCAGTGGGTGCTAATCACAATTCATATGACTATGAAATCCTAAGTGCTTTAGCTTCTTTATACAGCCTCAATTCACTCCAGACAATCTGCCAACCTGTGTTCCAGTCTGGTTTCTCTTTTAGACCATGACCCTCCTACAATAAGACCTTAGCATTGCTGTTTCCTTCTACCTTAAAAGAAAAAAAAAAAAAAAAAAACTTCTATTTTAACCATATCCTCAAGAACACCCATATATACACACGCACAAAATGATTATTTTGCTAAGTTAATTCCTTCTTATTCATTCATGTTCCAGATTCCAATGGTTTCTTCCCTAGAAAACAATCCCTGACTATCTATATAGATCAATTTTCCTCCTACAAAGCTCTTGTCATACTTATAATTTTATATTTATTTCTAGAATTTATTAGATTCTGGCCAGAATTTTCTATAAATTTGCAGAGTACATCATGCAAAATTCTGGGGTGGATGAAGCACAAGAAAGCTGAGTGTTGAAGAATGGATGTTTTTGAACTGAGGTACTGGAGAAGAGTCTTGAGAGTCCGTTGGACTGCAAGGAGATAAAACCAGTCAATTGTAAAGGAAATCAGTTCAGAATATTCACTGGAAGGACTGATGCTGAAGCTGAAACTTCAATACTTTGGCCACCTGATGCGAATAACTGACTCATTAGAAAAGACCCTGATGCTGGGCAAGATTGAAGGCAGGAGGAGAAGGGGACAACAGAGAATGAGATGGTTGGATGGCATCACTGATTCAATGGACATAAGTCTGAACATGCTCTGGGAGTTGGTGATGGACAGGGAAGCCTGGCTTGCTTCAGTCCATGGGGTCACAAAGAGTCGGACATGACTGAGTGACTGAACTGAACTGAACTGATGGGTGTTATATTTGTTTATGCTCAATATCTGATCTGTGACATCTAACTTATGGTTTGTCACAGAATATCTACTCAATAAATATTTTTGAAAGACATGAGTGGACTTCCTTCAGTCCACATCAAGCAGTGTAACCCATTTTCTACCTCATGTCCCTTCAGGTCTTTGAGGAGAAGCATCACGCTCCCCACTCTGACTCAGATGTTCTCACTTCAGAAATAATAATGCATTTGTTTATTCAATCAATCTTTATGTTAAATATTTTCTGATCTTTTATAATCCCATTAACTCCTCCTTGAATGGAGTTTTCATTGTCTAGGTAAATACAAATAACTCTGAAAATTATATGTCCAGAAATAAGCACAATAGTCAAGTTAATAGTTTTTTTTTTTCCTATATACATGCCATTCGACTTTCTTGTTCATACAGTTCTGTAGAGAGTAGATTAGCTAATAAAATAGTCATTATGGAACCATTCCTTGTAATTATAAGACCACCACTCTAATCTGTTTTACCAGGCAACTTATTATACTTTCTAACAAAATTCTCTGTTTTAGTGTATAATAAAAAGCCCAATTTTATCCATTTTATTCAGTTTCACTTATAGCAATATATATATATATATATATATGTAATTTCTATCACCGGATATCTGAGTACAGAAATCTTTTATTTTGACCTCTTTGTTTTTAAGATGAAGCAATAGAGTCCCCAAACCAATGTTATTTGATTAAAACTCTGGCAAAGATCAAACTTAGAACTGAAACACAACACTCCTGAATTCAAGGACAGAATTTTTTTTTTTTATAAATATACCAAATTTAGTTATTATATATTAAAATAATAATATAAATAATATTAAAATAAACCTAGGGAGTGTTATTTTTAAGAAAAAAAAAGCTACTCCATTTTCACACTATTTTGTACCTCTTTTGTACTCAATATCCAAGATTCTGTCTCAGTTTATCTGAGTTGGAATCTGGCTACCAGAAGGAAAGAAAAAAATTCCCAAAGCTGTTCTTTTCATCTTAAATTTAATGGAATTTCTATAGTAAACAATTAGCAGTTCATTAAGTTGCTAATATGGCTTCCCTCGTGGCTCAGCAGTAAAGAATCTGCTTGGCAATGCAGGTTCAATCCCTGGGTCAGGAAGATTCCCTGGAGAAGGAAATGTCAACCTGCTCCAGTACTCTTGTCTAGAGAATTCCATGGACAGAGGAGTCTGGCGGGCTACATTCCATGGGGCTGCAAAGAGTCAGACAGGACTTAGCGACTGAATAGCAACAAGCTGCTAATACAGTAGCTATTAAGATAATGACAATGAAGATGATGATAAGATAAAAAAGAAAGGCACTCACAAGTTAAATAAAAGTGGAAATAATCTCTAAAGTTAAAAAATTCAGTCTCATATGCAAATATAGGAAACCTATGCTTCTTTTTCAAATAGGGATCATTTCACATTNTGCTCCAGTACTCTTGTCTAGAGAATTCCATGGACAGAGGAGTCTGGCGGGCTACATTCCATGGGGCTGCAGAGAGTCAGACAGGACTTAGCGACTGAATAGCAACAAGCTGCTAATATAGTAGCTATTAAGATAATGACAATGAAGATGATGATACGATAAAAAAGAAAGGCACTCACAAGTTAAATAAAAGTGGAAATAATCTCTAAAATTAAAAAATTCAGTCTCATGTGCAAATATAGGAAACCTATGCTTCTTTTTCAAATAGGGATCCTTTCACATCNTATTAAGATAATGACAATGAAGATGATGATACGATAAAAAAGAAAGGCACTCACAAGTTAAATAAAAGTGGAAATAATCTCTAAAATTAAAAAATTCAGTCTCATGTGCAAATATAGGAAACCTATGCTTCTTTTTCAAATAGGGATCATTTCACATTGGTACCCCTTTCAAATTCCTTTTTCTTGGCTTTGATTAAGAGGAGTCAAACCTCCCCTTTCTATTTCTGATCTTCGCAGCTGACAATTGTGAGAATGTGTGCCACGCCACCCATATGTTCGTCTCCAGATGGCTAGCCTGTTTCTCTCAGCTCCCCCACCTGCCTGGGCCAAAGGCATGCTGTGCTCAGAACCCTGTGCATAACACGGAAGATGCTGCGGCCTGCTGTCATCTGTACACTCGAGACCCACAGTTTTACTAGAAGACAGAGGGAAAAAAAGAGAAATTGGGGTGAAGGAAAGCAAAAGAAGAGTTAAGGAACAGGGAGCAGGGACAGGAGAGAAGAAAGAGGGGGAAAGGGAATGAAGAAGGATATGAAGTGGAAAAGGGGATGATTCAGTAAGAAAAGTATAGACATTTTATGACAACCTGTCATTAGAAGTTTAAGAAAGTTAAAACTGCACATGTGTGTGCTCAGTAGTGCCCGACTCTTTCCCACCCTTTCTACTCAAATATAAACATGTGTCCCTTAAATATAGTCACACGAAGCCAAGCGCAAATTCCTTATTGTTCTGATGTTAAAACTGAGGTCATATTGAACAGGTCGTGGGAGTGGATGATGGTGGATAAAAAGCTGCAGGTGGTTGTCTATTGCTTTCTAGTGAAGACACCCTGTAGATCTGTGCGAGGAGGCGTCTCATATACATTACTAACTAAGTGATAACATCCAAGATGGAAAACACATGTTGCTGATGTATATTGGCATCATGCGTTTCAACTGAAAGTCAAGCAGAAATCTCAAGATAAAGGAGAAATGAGCAATGAAGTCAGTGGGTTTTTCCCTCTTTCATTTTTTGTCTATCCTTGTCCCAGTGTTTCGGCAGGTACCATCCTCAAATACCTTGCATCAGAATCACCCTGAACAATCCAAGAGACCCTCAAAACAAATAAGTAATCGGCGATCAAAAATCTATAAAGCACTTTCTAAAGATTAGTGTATAATACAACATATAATACAATTATGTATTATACATGTATTCACTGAGTCAACTATGAGTCATATACTAACCACTGGGGTTAGATTGTTGTGTCTAACAACATTCACTCACTAAGTCAACTATGAGTTGTATACTAAGTTTAGCACTGGAGTTAGATTTTTGTAGAATAGAACATAGTTCTGGATGTAAAAAGTATGGCANTATTATACATGTATTCACTGAGTCAACTATGAGTCATATACTAACCACTGGGGTTAGATTGTTGTGTCTAACAACATTCACTCACTAAGTCAACTATGAGTTGTATACTAAGTTTAGCACTGGAGTTAGATTTTTGTAGAATAGAACATAGTTCTGGATGTAAAAAGTATGGCAGAGGAGAAAGACGGCGAGCTCACCTTTCATGAGCACACCCAAATCACAGCAGTTTGTAGAATAAGCATTTATGGAAAAGACCAAAACCTAGCAGAAAATATCTTCTATAATTAAAGAATAAAGAAGAGCCACAATGAGACAGGTAGAAGGGGCAAAATCAAAATACAGTCAAGCCCCATGCTCCTGGGTGGGTGACCACACGCTAGAGAATAATTATATTGCTGAATCTCATACCAGGCTCCCCAGCCCAGGGGTTCTGCACCAGAAGACAAGCCCCCATTGTGTNGGCTGAGAACACGTATGAAGATTTAATAGCTGCAAACTTTCCTAACCTAGGAAAGGAAGCAATTATATAAGTCCAGGAACCCCATCCCAATAGGATGTACCCACAGAGGAACATACCAAGACACATTATAATTAAAATGGAAAAAAATATAGATAAGGAGAGAATACTAAAAGCAGCAAGGGAAAAGCAACAAATAACATACAAGGGAACTCCCATAAAGGCTATATCTGATTTTTCAGCATAAATTCTGCAAGCCAGAAGGAAGTGGCACCATATTTAAAGTGATGAAATAGAAAAAAAACTGCAACTAAGAATACTCTAACCATTAAGATACTTGTTCCGAATTGATGGAAAGATAAAGTTTATGAGGAGAGATCCCCTGGAGAAGAAAACGGCAACCCACTCCAGTATTCTTGCCTGGGAAACCCCATGGCCAGAGCAGCCTGGGGGGCTACAGTTCCTAGGGTTGCAAGGAATCGAACATGACTTAGCAACTCAACAACAACAAAGACTACCAAAAGCTAGAAAAATTCAGCCCCACCAAACCAGCTTTATAAGAAAAGGTGAAAGAACTTCTCTAATCGAAAAAGGAAAGGCCACAACTAGAGACGTGAAAACTACAAAGTGAAAAAAAAATCATCAGTATTGATAAATGTATAGTAAAGGTGTGCCTCATCTTATTGCACTTCACAGGTGTTGCAAATTTTATAAGCTGAAGGTTGGTGGAAGCTCTGCATAACGTATCTGTTGGCCTCATTGTCTCAACAGCATTTGCTCACTTCTTGTCTCTGTGTCAAATCAAACAAACAAACCCAACATAGTTCTGGCTTAAAAAAACAAACAAAACTGAACTAGTTTTTACAGAAAACCTGCTGTGTACTAAACATTCTTTTAAGTTCTAGGAGTATAACATTGTAAAAAAAAAAAAAAAGCAGAAGTTCTTGTTTTTATTGAACTTGCATTATTGTCATGAAGAATCATAAAAAAACAAGGAACCTGTACATATAAGAAGACAGAATGTGCTAGGAAGGAAATGAAGTAGAGAAGGGAGTGTCAGGACCAACAGGGATTCAATTTTCTCAAAGGTGACCAGTAAAGGCTTTCCAGAGATGGTTAGACTTGAGGAAAAACGTGAAGATGGTAAGGGGGTGAGCCACGCAGCTCTCTGACAGTTCCCTGACAGAAGTCATCAGTGCACAGGCCTTGGTCCAGGGGATGCCTGCTCTTTCAAGGGTAAATTGAGCAAGAAAGATACCAGTAGCACCTAAGACCGGAACAAGAGTCTGTGGGTTCTTAGAAAAGCCATTGTAAAGGCTTTGTCCTAAAACCGCAAAGCCTTCCTTTCTCAAGCAGAGTAAAAATCAAATGCTTTTATATAGAAGAGTCTGATATAGAAAAAAGAAGGAAAAAAAAGTTATGATAGAAGGCAACTGCAATAATTCATGTGAGAGGTAGTAAAGGATTGGACCAGGAAGACCCTTATCTTGAGGAGATAAGGGTCTGTGCCAGACAGTTTGAAGATACAGTTGACAGGATTGGTTTTCAATAGGACCTGGAATAAGAGAGCAAGAGATAAATCAAAATTCTCTCAGTCCTGGGTGTTCATTGGAAGGACTGATGTTGAAGCTGAAACTCCAATACTTTGGCCACCAGATGTGGAGAGCTGACTCATTGGAAAATACCCCGAAGCTGGGAAAGATTGAGGGCAGGAGGAGAAGGGGACGACAGAGGATGAGATGGCTGGATGGCATCACTGACTCAATGGACATGGGTTTGGGTAAACTCTGGGAGTTGGTGATGGACAGGGAGGCCTGGAGTGTTGTGGTTCATGGGGTTGCAAAGAATCGGACACACCTTAGTGATTGAACTGAACTGAACTGAAGGTTGGTCCAGTGGTTTGTGTAAGCTTCTTATAGGGTGAGATTTGCACTGAATTTTTGTTTGTTTGTTTTTCCTCTGATGGGCAAGGCTGAATAAGGTGACAATCCTGTCTGCTGATGGTTGGATTTGTATTTTTGTTTTGTTTGTCTTTGGATGAGGCGTCCTGCACAGGGTGCTATTGTTGGTTGGGTGATGCCAGGTCTTCTATTCAAGTGGTTTTCTTTGTGTGAGTTTTCATTATTTGATACTCCCTAGGGTTAGTTCTCTGATAGTCTAGGGTCTTGGAGTCAGCGCTTCCACTCCAAAGGCTCAGGGCTTGGTCTCCAGTTGCCTGGTGGTGTGGGCAGCAAACCGATGTGTCAAGGGGCACGGGGCTGAGCCGCTTGGTCCTCTAGCAGAGCTGGTTTGCCGCCATCCACCCAACTTCAGCACCAAGTGAGTGAGGAGAAAGGGACTGAGGCCTGTAGTTTCGCTTTAAATAACAATGTCTATGTTTAAAAAGTGGTTTGCAAAATTCCTGGAAACTGGAACAATGGGCTCTTGCAGACCTCTTAGGATCAGGCCCACCAGTAAGGCATAATATCAGCAAGGAAGTAGAAAGGGGATGACTGTTGGGTTTGCAGACTTTAAACATTTTAATTCAGCAACATAGAACAGCAGGAGTTTTTTCCACTCCCAATTGTGTATAATAATTAGACATCTGTTATAATAATTACATGAGTCCCATGGTATTTCCAGATTTATGAAGGAAAAAGGCATCTTTGAATCCTTGTTCTTTTTCTCATCAACTTTTGCCATCCTTACTGTCATCTATAGCTTCTATAATCAGTTCAGTTCAGTGGCTCAGTTGTGTCCAACTCTTTGTAACCCCATGGGCTGCAGCAAGCCAGGCTTCTCTGTCCATCACCAACTCCCAGAGCTTGCTCAAACTCATATCCATTGAGTCAGTGATGCCATCCAACCATCTCATACTCTATCGTCCCCTTCTCCTCTTCCCTTCAGTCTTTAAGCCTCTATAATAAGATTTCTATATTAAGAGAAAAAAATGGAATGAACTTATGGTTACCAGGGGAGAAGAATGGAGGGAAGCAGTGGTTAGGGAGTTTGGGAATGTCATATAGACACTGCTGTATTTAAAATGAATAACCAATACGATCCTATTGTATAGTACAGGGAACTCTGCTCAGTGCTATGTGCCAGCCTGGATGGGAGGGGAGTTTGGGGGAGAATGGACACATATATATGCATGGCTGAGTCCCTTCATTGTTCATCGGAAACTATCACAACATTGTTAATCCCCTATACTCCAATATAAAATATAAAATTTTTTAAAAGAGCAAAAATAATATTGATTTCTACCACAGACAAAATGTACAATGAAAGGCAAAATAAAACTGGAGTGAACTGAATATTCTCTATTTAATGCCTGATTGATTTGAAGGCTCCTGGATAAGGAAAGGTATAAAAAAATTTAAAGCTGTCCTGGAAGGAGAGAATTCTGTTCAAGCCCTTCATTCTGTAGATGTGAAAATGGAGACACCTCGTGTTCAGATGTCCAGCCTAGAGTTACCAAGCCAGGTGGTGGCAGAGAAAAGATGAGAACTTTAGGCTCCTGATCATAAAGGTCACGTTTTCTGGTCATGCTTTTACACTGCTTTACACCAAACTTTAAATCCTTGGCCGTCATTGTCAGGAGAATGGTCAGCACATTATTTGCGTGTAAAAAAGAAAGAACTGGCCCATCAGTCAGGTTTCCATGCCCAGCCTTTTAAACCCACCACTGGCACGATCACAGGCAAGTGCTGCTTCAGCTCATTGTGCTGGAAATAAACCGAGGGCTCATAGCAGCCATTATAGTCTAATTATATCTGACAGCTAACCTGACAGGTTTTGTTTATTTGTTTCTTTATTCTTTCAGTGCTTATGGCTTGAAAAAATGAATCACACTGTCAAAACCACCTTACCCTTCAGGAGTTCTCTCTTTGCCTCACTGAAAAGCTAACAAAAGCATCTATTTTCAACACGCCTGGTGAAAATAATGAAGGGAATATTTTGATGGAGAAATCAGTTTAGAAATGCACGACTCCTGTGACACCCAGGAATGGGCAGCTGCCACTGGTGCCCTGTGGGACCCTGAGGAAGGTCATGGGAATCACGAGCATCAAACAAGAAATCACATATGACGTCTTTTGTGAACAGTGTGAGGTACGGTGTCATTTTTGATTGAAGTATAGTTAATTTACAGTTTATATTATCTTTAATTCTCCAAAGATGAAGTAACAAACCTCTATAGAGAACATGGACAAAGTTACACAGAAAATTGAATGGAGTTCATAATGGCTTACTACTAGTGGATTTTCTTTGGCTTTATGTGGAATCTTAGTTTCCTAAGCAGGGATTGAATCCATACCTCAAGCATTGAAAGCAAAGTTTTAACCACTGGATCACTGGAGAATTCCCATTAGTGAATTTTTAACATTATATTTGATGCGACCTTAATTTGTCTTCCCCCAGATCACTCACCTTGTAGAAATATCAATAGTGTATACTCAAATTTGATGCACTAAATAAAAATTGATTAGAACAAAGTCTCTAGCTAAAGACCTCTGTTTTTTTTCCCCCCCCCCATCTCATTCTAATTTTACCAATGTTTTTGCTAAGTTGAGTCACTAACATCCTGAGTGGCTCGTTCATGCACGCTAAATTGCTTCAGTCGTGTCTGACTCTTTGCGACCCTATCGACTATAGCCCTTCAGGCTCCTCTGTTTATGGGATTTTCCAGGCAAGAATACTGGAGTGGGTTGTGTGCTCTTCTCCATGGGATCTTTCTGACCCACCCAGGGATAGAACCCTGAGTGGCTCAAAGCAAAGTAATAAAAAAAACTGAATAGTAGTACTGAGATCCAATTTTACACCATGTTGAAATAATAATTTGATCCTAATTAAATGAAGTATAGTAAGAATCAACATGTTTTCATTAAGAAGAAGACAAATCAAAGCAAAAGAAAAGATTAAAAAGTCAATAAGGAGAAGACAGACTCAGTGGTCTGTGTGAGAAACTGTTGCAGTTGGCTGCAAACAGTCATGAAGACTGCAAAGAACATGGATATGTGCACGTTGAACCTTCCCTTCATCTGAGAAGTCAGATGCAGGCCCCTACTAGCCCTGCTCAGCCCAAACTGGAGAGATTATACCTGGAGCACAACCAACCACCTTGAGCATTATGTGTTTTTATTTCTCATGGTTTTGTATAAGTTAAGCTTCACCTGTGTACCACTGAAACTCAAGTTTGAAGGTTTGGGCACCACTGAATTTGCTCATTCATCATGAGCTGATAGATTTCCCTCTTCTAAGTTATATTTCTAACTCCCCATTCTAATGTTACTGTTGACAATTTGTTATGCTGCTGTTTTTGCCAAGATGAGAAGTAGAGAAATATGGCTTATACAGATTCCATTCTATATACTTTTGTATACAGAGTGATTTCTAGAGCTGAACCTTTCTAGCTGAATGAGACTATAGTGCGCTATGCTAGTTGTGGGCAGAACATAAATGGAACACTTAAAAGTGGAATATATTTGAGGGAAAATCCTGAGGAAGATGGAGGCTTAGTAAATCAATATCTACGAGAAATAGCTGGAAAAAATAGAGAAGTCATATTTATGTGTTAGAAGAGAAAAATTAGTGGATACTTCTGAATTATATTACTTTAAAAAAGAATTGTTATACTTCAGTGGACTCTCATTCATTTGTATGGATCTATCAGCAGACGGAAGGAGTGAGGTCACAATTTCAGTCAGCTTTAGGAAAATGACTCAAAGAAACATTGAGGTACTTAAAAATGGAATATGCTGTCTAATGATCAAGTTCTTGTTCCTAGAGATATTCAAAAGAAGCAGAAACACAAATGTATGAATGGTTTTGTAAGTGGGAGTGATTTATCAGACAGAAGCCTCCATTACTTTAAACTCAGAGAATCTACGATGCACTCTGTAATTCAGCGTTGAGTCATTGTTTTCCTCACCATTTATATCAAAAGCACCTGACTGTAATTTTACTCAGGATGATGAAGAGAGAATGCCATGTACAATCTTTTAATCTCTCTCTCTCTCTCTCTTTTTTTTTTTTTTTTTGGTCACACAATAGATGGGATCTTAAGTTCCCTAACTAAGGATCTAAGTCTGCGCCCCCTGCAGTAGAAGCTGCTGCTGCTAAGTCGCTTCAGTGTGTCCGACTCTGTGCGACTGGTAGACGGCATCCCACTAGGCTCCTCTGTCCCTGGGATTCTCCAGGCAAGAACACTGGAGTGGGTTGCCATTTCCTTCTCCAATGCATGAAAGTGAAGTCGCTCAAGTCATGCTCAGACTCTTAGCGACCCCATGGACTGCAGCCCACCAGGCTCCTCCATCCATGGGGTTTTCCAGGCAAGAGTGCTGGAATGGGGTGCCATCACCTGCTCCAGTAGAAGCAGAGAGTCTTAACCCCTATGGACCACCAGAGAAGTTTCCTCACAAGCTCTCATTTAAAATACAGCACCGATTGAAAAGTTTGGTTCAAGTGCTGTCTCTTATACTGTTAACGTTAATCACTCAACCTAGAAGAATGAGCAGTGGCTATTTACAAATTTATACCTACTCTTTGATCTTAATTTTCCTACCTAGGTTTTCATATACTTAATTAGCTTACAGATAATTCATTTATTAGATCATAAAATTTATGTGTGGATTTAATATTGCATAGTTTTTACATAGGAATATTTAATAATGGAGAATTCTGTTTAATCAACATGCTGAATGTGAAGCCAAATCATAATTTGAAAGGTCAACAACAAAGTGCATCATCCACCATGATTTAATCAGTCGTGTTTAGTAAGAGCTATTCAAAAGCAGGTAAGAACATCTGTAAAAGGATTAGTTCATAATATTTAAGCTACTATTCTAAAACCATCACTAGCTGTAGTGTTCTGATATTACTTATGTGAAATTTGCCATTTTCTAAAGGAGCAACACAATTCCTTAAAAATTAACACTAAGATTAGTCTTTAGAAATGGAAAAAATCAAATGTGAGTGTCTATGAAATCCATTCTTCTTTATGAGGACGTCAAAATGACAAGAGAAAACTCCCTAAAAGATAGATACTGTGTTATTAATCTCCAAATAAAATCTCTCACATTGTAAGTCCCTTAGGACACTCCATTATACTGAGGTGAAGCGATGAAATGTTCTCTCTCTTTTTTTTTCCCCTAAATTGTGTCGATTACCAAAGAAAATTTCTGAGGATGCTCTTTAGGCCAAAATATGCTTGCCACCTTACACTATTCTTTCAATCGCTGCTTTGTCCATTCTTCTCATTACATATGGCTCATGTATGATTGAAAAGTAGGGGGACAATGTTAGTGTTATGCAAAATTTTATTGGTTCATGTGTGATTTTCTCAAACAAATGGAGCCAGACAAATGTAAATAGATCATACCTTATAGCAGAAAAGGGAAAAGTCATCATCTCAGCTACTGACTTGGTACTAAAAATCCTTCCAGGGCATTTCAACTGAATCCAAGAAGACAGGGTTTCCTCCCTAGATGGGCTCCCCATCAGCTTTATCCAACCAATGCAAGTTTTACTTCCTTCCAAGTTCACATTGCCAACTTCATTGTCTGAGATCTCTATTTCCATATTCTTTGTTTCAGTACTTATCACAACTCCTTAATTAAAGTTTTTTGGGATGTTATTAAAATGTTCTACAGCACCATTCAGCTACACTAAGCTTCTTGGTTAGTTAACTCCACAGGCAATTTTCTTTTCTTTTCTTTTCTTTTCTGTGTTGTGGTTAAAAAAAAAATTACTTAAAATTTGCTTTGTCATTCTCTGCTCCTATGCAGAACTTGAGGTCTTTTGGACACATATCATTATAGAGAAACATCCTATTATGATAGGCACAGGAGATCAATAATTGAATAATACACAGTTTATGGCTTCATACTGCCCATAGTAAGAAGGGTGTGCAAACTATGAGCTTTAATGCACTGTGGTAAGTGCTATTGCTAGACTAGTTAATACAAGCTTTCAGAGGCTAAAAGTGCCAAATATGATGAGGTTTGTTACTTTTCAAATGTCTCATTCCATGGTAATAAAGTGAGGTGTTTTTCAAACTTCTTATACTGAACTAGAATTTTTATTCACTTTATCAATAAGCATTATTGGACAAATTCTGTGAGTCAGAAATGTTTTGGGACAATTGGAATTGAAGTAGTGAGCCAAACTAGACCTGGCCCCTAGTGTTATAATGTTTATATTTTAGAGGCAAAGATAGGCAATCAAGAAATACACAAGAAAATGAATGAATCTGGGAATAAACTAATTTCATAAGTTTCCTTAAAGTTAAAAAAAAGGCAATTGGACAGAGAGTGACTGTGCAGGTTAATTTTCTATGTGGGAGTAAATGAACACTTGTGTTGTAGATTGGGGTTCAGCCAATGGAAGATAAGGGGGGGAGCTTTGCAGACTGAAGAAACTAAATATAAAAATCTTGAGGCAGTCAATAGCATGTTTGGAGAACAGAAAAAGTGACAGAGAGGCTGGTTTGGGAAGGTAAACAGAGGCCAGAAAATATATTGGTCCTTCGGAATTTGGATTTGATTCTGGTTGACCTGGGAGGATACTAGAATGCTTTATGAAGGGAAGGGGTATTAGATGATTTATGTTCTGAAAACATCAGTTTGCTATTGGAAGAGCCAATTGCTGGGTTGCAAATATGGAAGCAAGGAGACAATTATAGTGTGCTTGATGATCACATTCATGAGCAAAGAAGATGAAGTAAATAGACCAGGATATGGTTTGGTGGTAGGACGGGTAGAACATGCCAGTGGATGAAATCTGTTGGTGATGAATCAACAACAATCAAATAAATCAACTGTCTCCATACAGATGGCCAAGGGGTACATGCAAAGTGCTCAACATTGCTAATTGTTAGAGAAATGCAAATCAAAACTACAACGAGGTATCACCTCACACCTGTCAAAATGGCCATCATCAAAAAATCCACAATCAATGCTGGGGAGGGTGTGGAGAGAAGGCAACCCTCCTACACTGTTGGTGAGAATGTAAATTGGTACAGCCACTGTGGAGAACAATATGGAGGTTCCTTAAAAAAACTAAACATAGAGCTACCACGTGACACTACAATCCCACCCCTGGGCATATACACAGAGAAAAACATGGTCCAAAAGGATGCACCCCAATGTTCACTGCAGCTCTATTTACAATAGCAAGGACATGGAAGCAACCTCGATGTCCATCAGCAGAGGGATGGGTAAAGAAGATGTGGTACATATACACAACAGAATATTACTCGGCCAATAAAAAGCATGAACTATGTCATTTGTAGCAACATGGATGGACATAGAGCTTGTCCTACTGAGTGAAGTAAGTCAGACAGGGAAGGAGAAACATTGCATTACATCTCTTATGTACAGAATCTAAAAAGGGATGGTAGAAATGAACTTATTTACAAAACACAAACAGACTCATGGGCTTAGAGAACAAACTTATGGTTGCCAGGGGAAGCAGAAAATAGAGGGGAGGGATAGTTATGGAATTTGGGATAGACACTCTGCTCAACAATATACGGCAGCCTTGATGTGAGAGGAGCTTGGAGGAGAATGGATGCATGTACATATATGGCCGAGTTCCCTTTGCTATTCACTTGAAGCTATCACAACACGGTTAATCACCTATACTCTAATACAAAATAAAAAATTAAAAAAAACAACAACCCTCAAGTAGGTAGGGACAGTTCTCTACCTTCCTCCTCCATTTCTTCCTTTACTCTTCATAGGAGATTTCAAGCTAAGGTTGGACATAACTTTTTGTGGCTATTATAAAAAGTTTCTCTACCTCACTTGCTATTTTGGAGCAATATAATCTCTGAAGAGGCATCCATCAAATGATTTATAAATAGGACTTTTTAGGGAATATTTTTCATTTAACACTGTGAACTGTTGGGGAATTCGTGTATCAGTGACATTCTTCCTGTGATTTGAAAGGCCAAGTCAAAATCTCCCCATGTATACCTGGAGATGCTCTCTGTGCACTTCCATGTTCCCTCTTTCAAATATACACTCCATACTTGTATATTCTTCAACATTCAACCTCCCTCTGGATAAAGAAAATGATCGGGAAGCACTCTGATCCAAAAGAGGCAAGAAAAAAAATATTGATTTATACTAAATCACTGCATGCAAATGTGGTGTGAGAGGATAAGAATGTTTGGCTAGAGCTACAGTATTATAAAATAAATGATATGCTACTCATTGAAAGCTCTTGTCCGTGTAAGTGAGCAGAAATATATAGTATTTGCTTATTATCTCCAGCCGAAGTAGTAAATTATCACTGAAATGGCAAAGACTGAAGTGGACATAAATTTGGGGTTTGCTGTGCCGAGGAGTTTGGAGCTTGGTGTATATTTCAAAAGCCTTTGGAGGCTACCGATCATCATGATATGCAGCCTGATGCTGCAGATAAAGTATAAAGGTGATTTCTAGTTTGAAACTTAACCAAGGCTCCCCTGACTTGCAGTGAGAAAATTCTTTTTCTCTGGTAGAGTTTACAGATTACATTTTCTTTTCAGCTGCAGAGCTATTGCTAAAATACCAAAGTATTCATATTTCACTATCCTCTGGGAAAGAGTTTAAAAATATTAATCTATGCATCATATATTTTTACTTTGCTTATAGATAGATAGATTGATTGATTCAGTAACTACTAATATTAACTCATCCTATAGCAGACACTGTTCGAGGCACAGGAAAGTGATGAACAAAGATGCAGATGCTACCTTCAGGGACTTCGTAACCTAATGAGGGTTAGATAGAGACGGAAGCAAGTAAATATGTATGTAATAAATAAAGAAAATGAGAATGGCAAGAGAGAAAAATTTGACCTTATGTGCATGAAAGTAAGTTTGCTTGAAGTAAGTTATACATGCCTTTTGGAATTATAAATTAGCTTAGTCTATTGGGCAGCTGATTTTAAAGAGAACACACCTGTGAGTTTAGTTTCCAAACGGTCTAGATTGCATTCACTCAATGGTGGTTATTTGCTTGCAGACAATTGTTTAGCACAAGGGAGAAAGGATATATGGTCTGCTTGGCTGAGTACAGACCTATCACCACTTCTGATAAGAGCACAGCAAGAATAGAAGTATCAGTGGCTTGGTAGTATCATTTTACCACATAAAACAACTTCTGTTTCCTTCCATTGTTACTCTGTTATAGATTCAGCACTATATATTTGCAATCTTCTGTCAAGGTTTCTATACTTAGGTTCCATGTATGTGAAAAGCAATTTACTTTCTCTTAATGTTGATGGTAATTAATGGCTTCTTCCACTGTGGCAATGACATATGGTACCATTTTCTCATTCTTGTGCTCCCATAGCTGCCTCCCACCCTATCCAGTTTCTCAAAAAGCAGGCTTACACAATTACTCAGGAAGTCAGGTCTAGTAATGTCTCAGAAACGTGGTATTATTAAACCAAGATAATCTTAAGCACATGCCAGCACAAAATGACTGGAAACTACATCCGCTGGTTGCTCTTCAGATTCACTCAGTTTTCAATATCTTACTGGTGATATTATAGAGCTGTTCTGGACAACTTGCACTTCTCTGCTACAGCACCCTTCCTAAAGAGAGATGGACTGAGAATCCTGATTCCTTGGCAAACATTAAGGGGGAAATTAATTTTGCTGAAATATATTTTATGTAGGCCAGCAATGAATTGCTTAATTTTGTTTTCAACATTTCAACCCATTTCATGTGTGTACTACCATTCATTTCTGTGAATTTATGAATTCCCTTTAGTATTCTAATTCCTCTTTAGGGAACAAATTACAGATCCTTTTTGTTCTAATTATCAATTATCTTACTTGATTGCTTTAAGTAGTCTGAAAACTAAATCTGGTGTGTGTGTTGCCATGTTTAATTATTGAAAAGTTTTTGAAAGCACTGGTATTTCATTAGTGATCCATATAGATTGGGCCAGTCTTCAACTACTTTTTGTTTGTTATTAAAGCCTGAGGTTCTGATGCTAACTTGGAGACAGAGAACTGATGAAGCTGGTTAAACAAATGCCTAATGAGGCAAACAGATGCTGCCTCTGATCTTAACCTGCCTCTGGGCTTTGAAAAATTTAAATGGCCCTAGTTACAGAATTGATGCTTTTGAACTGTGGTGTTGGAGAAGACTCTTGAGAGTCCCTTGGATTGCAAGGAGATCCAACCAGTCCATTCTAAAGGAGATCAGTCCTGGGAATTCATTGGAAGGACTGATGCTGAAGCTGAAATTCCAATACTTTGGCCACCTCATGTGGAGAGTTGACTCACTGGAAAAGACTCTGAGGCTGGGAGGGATTGGGGGCAGGAGGAGAGGGGGACAACAAAAGATGAGATGGCTGGAAGGCATCATCGACTCAATGCACATGAGTTTGGGTGAACTCCAGCAGTTGGTGATGGACAGGGAGGCCTGGCGTGCTGCGATTCATGGGGTCGCAAAGAGTCAGACGTGACTGAGCAACTGAACTGAGTTACAGAGTATCACACTACATACTGTCACTGCTCATCTAATGACTATTTCAAGCTGAATTGAGAGTCATAAATAACACATTATGAATTCCATGAAACAAGGTGTTATAGATAACCTTGATTATCAACCATTAATATGTTGAGTCTCAATCCTACTGCTTTGACCCATTGCAAAAATACACAAATGTTACAGGCAACAGCAATCTTCAGCAAAATACTATTCATAAGGTGTGAAAATTGTGAGATCTGAAATTCCAACAACAGACACTAACACTCCAAAATCTTTATAACAATTATAAGACACCTAGGGGACATAACTCGCCTAGCAAAAGGTACTTGTTAGCTTTCTCACTGACATGGATAGAAGACGTAGATGGATGTCTACTGCTGGAATAAGGTCAAAAATAGGACAGGCTGGTTTTTTCTGGTTGTAGTGCTCTCAAGGAGCAGATGGGCATTTTGATCTAGTGCGGGTGAGTGACATAGAAATTAATCCAAATGAGAAGTGGACACGTGGCCAGAAAAAAAAAATATAGCAACCTAAGTAATCTAACCACTGTTAAAGGAGAAACTTGACCATTGCTCTTAATTAAGGGAAGGCATTGTGAATGTCTTTTTAAGCTCTCTGCTGCATAAATCCATGGCAAGTATGAATATGTATACAGAGTTACATAGTCTTTCTGTATATAAGTTTTGTAATCACTAAAATGAGTTGAGAGCAAAGATCTGATGAGAATTCAGATTCTTTCTTGTTCTCAAAATCTGTGAATCTAGAAGGCCATTGCTAAATGATAATATAAAGAGTTTTCATTATATTTTGAGATATAGTAGCTCTCTCAACACAGAAGCAAAGAGCTTCCATTGAGACTAGGTTAGAACTTATTAGTAACATAATTTTAATAGACATTTTGGATACTGTGTTGGTGACCACTGAAGTTAATTTGCCCAGTAATGTTAGCTTTGGGGGATCTTTCTTGTCCAACCACTATAATTAGATGGACTAGACTTGGAGAAGAAATTGCTAAAGACATGCACTTTTCATTTTCATTGATTTCCAGTCTTTTAAGTGTGTATGAGACTGTTTCCCCAAGAGTCCTACCATCAAGTGATACATAAGTAGAATTTTGAGTATTCAGAAAACTAAACTTAGCAAGTTCAACCCAGCAATAAAAATATATATATATTCACTGATGAAATTCAATTCCATATACAATTTATATAGTACCTACTAACAGCAAGGGATTATGCTAGATTCTGCTGAAAACACTGACCAAGAAATAAGTACTTTACTTCAAGGAGCTTTTAACTATTGGAATGTACAGACATATGTTACAAGGTAATATATATATATACTGTGAGAAAACATCACATGACTAATTACAAATATAACAAATTAGCAGAATTTAAGAAAAGACATTATGTGGGTATTGAAGGACAAATGTAATTTCAAGAGGAGATTAATTCACATAAAAGGGAACAGTAATTTTTACTGATATGCAGAGCTCAGTTTAAATAATCTGATTTTCAAAGAATAGGTTTATGCTTATAAACTCACCAAAAATGCAAAAGGAACAGAAAAGGTTTCTTTTCAGTTAGCAGTTTGGGTCTTCACACAAGTTCAAGAATTTTTTTTTCCTTTGATAAAAATTATGCATGGTGGGAAAACCTAAATGAAGTGTTCCGATGGAAATATTCAAGCAACAAAATTGCTCTGTCAAAACCAGGACATACTGATGAAGCTCTCCTAACTCTTGGGAATAGACATTTTCAGAAGTGCAGGTAAGGGGAGCAATCTTATTTTCTGCCAGCTGGCTTTTTGTTTTGTTTACTGTATCTGCTCGGCTTGATCTTCTTAAATTAGGCTTGGATATTAATTTTCCACTATAAGCTCTCTACTAAGTCCCCAGGGGTAGATATGTGTTTACAGATTATGTAAATTCTAGATTTGGTTTCATAATTGTCCTCTCCAAGGCTCTAGAACAGAAGAAAAGGAGATGCCTAGATGCTAGAAGCTGACAAATAATAAGGCAGATTTCAAATGGGGAGCTGGCAGGGAGAATTTCATAAAGTCCCAGCTCCTCTCCTTTGACTTCAGGCTTCTGGAAGAAAGGCTGCCATAACCACGTTTTGCCTAGCCACCTATTTAATTTTTATTCTTTTCTCATTTACTGAGAATCATTTTCTAACTATTTTCAGAAACTATCTAACCATCAGATCCCCAGTCTTTTCCTTCTCAGTTAACCAGAAACATGAAACCTATTGAGTTTCCCAACATCCTTCCGTCCCTAAAACATGGAACTCTGTTTTCTTCTTTTCCTAATAACTATGGCAGATAACATTTATTGATGGGCCACACAGTTAGTAAGGGATTTACACAGATTATTTCACTGTCACAACTCACCAAAGAAGTAGACGTTATTGTAATCTGCACTGTATGAAAAACAAAACAAAATAAAAAATAAATCAACTAGGGTTTGGAGAGGTTAGGCAGTGACCTTCAAAGAATCCCTTTCGCTCTTTTTCTCCCTAAAAATGAGTGGTTTTCTTACTTTCTGTATTTCTATTGTCTCTTTTTTGTTCTTGTTTCTTCTGTAATTTTACCTATTCTCAAAACCTTACATAGTAATCATGGGCAAAGGATTTCTGAATCAATATCTGTAATCCTCCAAATGTCTACTATCTTCTAAGAATATCAGCAAAGCTCAGATTTCCAAAAATGTCATGTCATTAAATCAGAAAAATAATGGTCTTCTATCCTGCTGGTAGTCACCATGCATCCCTTCACCATTCGGCATTAGCTCCAGATTTGAGAACTAACCCTGTCTGTACTGACTACAGTCTGGTGGGATATCAGTCAAGGTAGCCTGCCCTGTAGTAGCTAGAAGCATGAACCCCAAATAATCTCTCTTGATAGTGAAAGTTGCTCAGTCGTGTCTGACTCTTTGCGATCCCCTGGACTATATAGTCCCCAGAATTCTCCAGGCCATAATACTGGAGTGGGTAGCCTTTCCCTTCTCCAGGGGATCTTCCCAACCCAGGGATCGAACCCAGGTTTCCCGCATTGCGGGCAGATTCTTTACCAGCTGAGCCACAAGGGAAGCCCAAGAATACTAGAGTGGGTAGTCTATCCCTTCTCCAGCAGATCTTCTCAATCCAGGGATTGAACTGGGGTCTCCTGCATTGCAGGCAGATTCTTTACCAATTGAGCCATCAGGGAAGCCCCCTCTTTATGATGAATACAAAGATTAGAAATAGTAGGAGTTGATTCATTCCAGGTACTTAACCTGAAAAAAAAAATCAAGTCATGCAACACAGACCCCTAGAATTATACTGGTTCTTGTTTTTTTTTTTTTTTTTTTTTTTTATCCTAAGCCCACTTTTTTAGTCTTCCCTCTGAGTCTACAAACCCTTTCATATTTTTCTAATTCATCTCTTTTCTCTTATGCTAGCTAGAGTCACACACCACAGCTTACTAACACATTCACACATGTACAACTAATATCCTTAACATCCTTAATTTATTTAGTTTCTACCATGTGAGAGGTACTCTGTTAGAGATAAAGGTATAAAAATGAATCCTTTAGAGTTCCAGTAGTAAGTCCTAATAATATTTGTAGGAAGATAGATATAATATTTACCACATAAAAGAGGTCATTATAATACATTGTGTTGATGCCAGAACCTGTAGGCAACTGTGAGGCATCTTTGTAAAATTTCAACTTTCTAAACTGCTGTCCAAGATTTAAAACCACAGCTTAAGAGACACTAGGAGAGGTAAGCAGTGTCTGTTGAATGATATATTTAAGAGAGCTTCCATGTCCTGAAGATACAACTGAAGACTAAATAACATATTTATCAAAAGATACACAATAGATCCTAGAAGAAAAGGTTATGTCTCTGTAAGCATTGGTCAGTGGAGAGAGAGAGTACCTTTACCAACGAGCTTCCAAGAGCAGAGTGGAGTGATAAGGTTAAAGAACCTAGAAAGGGAAGAAAGAAAGAAAGGAAGAAAAGGAAGGCAGAGGGGAGAAAAGACGGAAGAAAGGACAGAAAGAGAAGGGAGAAAGGGACAGAGGGAGAGAAGATGGAGGGAGAGAGGAAGGGACACAGATTCCAACTGGCCCCATTGTGTCAGACGACCCTCTGGACCAATCACTTCATTTGGGGATTTGGGAAATCAACTGATGAACCTAAATAACCCTGGGGATGGTATGGCATTTTGATTGATAGCTCAGTCAGGGTCAAATGAAGTGAAAGGGCACTTATAAAACAACAAGAAGAGAAAACAAAAAAAGCAATAAATATCCACAATAATACTCTGCCAAGTGAATTGACCCTTATAATTCCCATTGTAATTTAACTTTGCCCATGGCTCTTAAGTAAACTTACCATAAGTTGTCGGCCTTAGTACTTACTTATCTAATCATGTTTTGCACTTTGTCTACCTCTTGAGTGTCTACCTACTCATCTTTGTGTACTTAGCAGCTATCATAGCCCTGGAACTATAGCTGCTTGATATATATTTGCTGGGCAGAATTATAAATAAATCACTAAAGAATTATTTGAGAAGATTGAGAAGATGATACGTGGCCTGGTGCAGACACCAAGCTTGACCTTAGCTATGCTCACTTCATTATTACCACTTCCAGCCCAGAAGTGGTGGGGAATCTGGTGCTGCTTAGTGAATGGTAGAAGCAGACACAGTGGGCTGAACACCACTATATAAGCACCAGCTAGATTGTTCGCTGGCCAGATATATCTTCCATTCCTACACACATTTCCCTTTAGATTACAACTTTATGAGTCTTCATTAAGAGGAAATGTCCACCCTTTTGAGTCTAGGCTAAACATATGTTGAACAACACAGTGTACCAGAGGTGACAATGTGTGTTCCAGAGCTTAGACTGCCAGAGGCCTTGCAGATTCTGTCTTTGCATTTCTAGGACAGTGCCCTGAGGGTACCATGCCATGGAGGGAAGAACTACATGGAAAAACTGAGCTGCTCCAGTAGTCCCAGTTGAGCCTAATCTATAGCAACCCACCTGCTCATTCTCCATCATCAGTGAGTGAAGGCGTGAGCATGCTCAGTAGCTTACTCATGTCCAGCTCTTTGCAACTCTATGAACTGTAGCCCTCCAGGCTCCTCTGTGCATGGGATTTCCCAGGCAAGAAAACTTGAGTGGATTGCCATGCACTCCTTCAGGGGATCTTCCCAACCCAAGGATCCAACCTATGTCTCCTGCATTGCAGGTGGATTCTTTACCACTGAGCCACCAGGGAAACTCTAGTAAAGGTAAGGCCAGCAGAAAAGCTACTCAATCAACTCAAAGAATCATGAGAAATTTTAATTGGTCAAGTGGGTCTTAGGAAGCATCACTATGAACAAAGCAAGTGGGGGTGGTGGAATTCCAGCTGAGCTATTTCAAGTCCTAAAAGATGATGCTGTGAAAGTGCTGCACTCAACATGCCAGCAAATGGCCACAGGGCTGGAAAAGGTCAGTTTTCATTCCAATCCCAAAGAAAGGCAATGTCAAAGAATGTTCAAATTACTGCACGTTGCATTCATCTCACACACTAGCAAGTAATGCTCAAAATTCTGCAAGTGAGGCTTTAGCAGTATGTAAACTGTGAAATTCCAGATGTTCAAGTTGGTTTTAGAAAAGGTAGAGGAACCAGAGATCAAATTGCCAACAACCGCTGGATCATGGAAAAAGCAAGAGAGTTCCAGAAAAACATCTACTTCTGCTTTATTGACTATGCCAAAGCATTTGGCTGTGTGGATCACAACAAACCGTGGAAAATTCTGAAAGAGATGGGAATACCAGACCACTCAGCTGCCTCCTGAGAAATCTGCATGCAGGTCAAGAAGCAACAGTTAGAACTGGACATGGAAAAAAGAACTGTTTCCATATTGGGAAAGAAGTAGGTCAAGGCTATATATTGTCACCCTGCTTATTTAACTTCTATGCAGAGTAAGTTACGTGAAACGCTGGGCTGGATAAAGCACAAGGTGGAATCAAGATTGCTGGGAGAAATATCAATAACCTCAGATGACACCACCTTTATGATAGAAAGCGAAGAACTAAAGAGCCTTTTGACAAAAGTGAAAGAGGAGAGTGGAAAAGCAGGCTTAAAACTCAACATTCAGAAAAGTAAGATCATGGCATCTGGTCCCATCATCTTGTGTCATGGGAAATAGATGGCAAAACAATGGAAACAGTGACAGACTTTATTTTGGGGGATCCAAAATCACTGCAGATGGTGACTGCAGCCATGAAATTAAAAGACACTTTTTCCATGGAAGAAAAGCTATTACCAACCCAGATAGCATATTAAAAAACAGAGACATTACTATGCCAACAAAGGTTCATCTAGTCAGAGCTATGATTTTTCCAGTAGTCATGTATGGATGTGAGAGTTGGACTATAAAGAAAGCTGAGTGCTGAAGAATGGATGCTTTTGAAACTGATGCTGGAGAGGACTCTTTAGAGTCCCTTGGACTGCAAGGAGATCCAACCAGTCCATCCTAAAGGAAATCATTCCTGAATATTCATTGGAAGGACTGATGCTGAAGCTGAAGCTCCAATACTTTGGCCACCTGATGCTAAGAACTGACCCATTTGAAAAGACCTTGATGCTGGGAAAGATTGAAGGCAGGAGGAGAAAGGGATGACAGAGGATGAGATGGCTGGATGGCATCACCTACTGGATGAACGTGAGTTTGAGTAAACTCAACTCCAGGAGTTGATAATGGACAGGGAAGCCTGGCTTGCTTCAGTCCAAGGGGTTGCAAAGAGTCAGACAAAACTGAGCAACTGAACTGATTATTTCAGACTGCTAAGTTTCAAGGTGGTTTTTAACACAGCAATAGGAAACAGAAGTGGAACAAGGCAAAGCTCACTTCCCCAGGTGAGCACTGAAGGATGTTCTTTAACATATTCTAGATACTGGCATTACTAGTACTTGTGGAAGTAAATCCAGGTGAGAATAAACAAAGGCTATTTATTCAGAGCTTTGTAAAGCAAAGAGTCAGCTACCATCACTTCTGTTTTGGCAACATCAAAGGCAGGCAGAGGAAGGGTAAAACTCTGTGGTGGAAAAGAGGGAAGGCTTCAGGTATGTGCAGATTGGAAGTTGTTGACACTAGGAAGCTGTATACAAGTTACTAGTAGCTGGGCAATCTATGTGATTGGTTAGAGGTACATATTTGGCTTTTTTTTTTTTTGGTCCTAAGTTAAGATGAGGTCTAAAATGTGTGAATCGATAAAAATCTGTGAACCATTTGAGCCAGTTGTTATACGGGTTCTTATTCGTCTCCTTGGATGAGTTGCTAGCGATAGTAACTCACGCTTTGACTTCCGGCACCAGTAACTACTGTAGCTAGTACACTGAGCTGGTCGCAGTGGATTGTGGGTCAGAATCCTGCTTTTAGAGATGGTCTAATTATTATCCTGGAGAAGGAAATGGCAACCCACTCCAATATTCTTGCTTGAAGAAATCCCATGGAAAGAAGGGGACTAGTGGCTACAATCCATGGGATCACAAGATCCACGGGATCACATACAATCCATGGGATCACAAAAGACAAGACAACTACTAAACAGTTATTATCTATTTGAATATTCAGTTTCTCAACATTTCACCTTTTTTAGTAAAGAAAATGTCTCTCCAAATCGTTCAGAACAGAAGCTCCAGACTGACTTTAACCAAGATCAACTAAATTGTAGGATGAAGACCTTTGTAAAGTATTTTTCAAGAGGAAAAGATACAGGTCAACAGAGCTTGGGGTCTGAATCCCCTGAGGGCAAAGGGGTCCTGATAATTCATGGGAAATGCAGTAAAGACAAATCCTCTGAGCTCAATGCTATTAACGGTCAGCAGAGCAAAAAGGTATTGCTGCCCATCTTATAAAACTGTCAGAGCTCCAAAGCAGTGCCATGAAACAGTCTCTTTCTAAATGAAGATTCCTGTTGTGAGAATAAGTCATTAATTCACTCACCTCCCTGATCATAAACCAGGTAATTAACTTCTTAAAGAAAATAGTCCAATGAGGGAATGAAAGGTGTAACAAATAAGTTTGTGATGATTTCAATAGAACTGAAAAATGAAACACTCCACTTAATTCACTTAGAAAAATCCTATCACACACTTGTGACATATAATCATTATTTATCCATGAGAGGGCAAAATGGACAAGCTGTGGCTTTTCCTCTCAAGGAACTGGTAGCCTGGCAGGCTCAGGAACATTAAAGCAATATCAATCTCTAGGATATCATGCAAAAGTGCTGGATGTGGTAATAAGCAACAGGCTGTAGGGATGTGAAAAAAACAGAAGATTCTCTTCTACACTTCAAAGGATGGGGAATGGTGTCATAGTCCATGTGCTGGTGAGGAAGAGGCATGAAGGTGGATAATATTCACATCTTAAATTGAGTTGTGGCCAAGTTCAAGCTGAAGAAAGTGTCTTTAGGATCCTGAAACAAATTAGTAATTTGACAAAGAACAACCAAAAAAAGTGAAGAAGGAAATCGAAGGGAAAAAAAAGTTTCATTGGTTTCATTCAGATGGTAGAGGATCTCGAATGTTTCAATAGGAAGTTTGACATTTATTCTGTAAGACAAGTTTCATGAAATTTTTGAGCAGCAGAATGACTATCCATAACATTGCTCTCAAATGAGTAATCAGCAGTGAATTCTACGATGGAGAAGGATGAGTTCAGATACAAGGGTGGCAGATTGGAAACCACTGGCAAAGCCTAACTGGAGCATCAAGAAGAAAGTGGTAGGCAAAAGAGATTGCCCCAAATTTATTTGATTAGATTGGGGGCTGAGAATTGAAAACATAAAAGAAGAAAAAAAAAAGGAAGTATTCTAAACATAAAATTAGAACATTAAAATTTGCCTATAGCTAACTCTACAAAAGAGTTATCATTCAGTGCAATTTCATATGCCCAATTCTACCCTATGAAGTCCTAAAGGGGTACAGAGAAATACATCTGAAAGGACCCCTGGCCATATGATTCATCATCATACTTGGAAATTAGGACTCAGACTTGCTTTTTTTCCTCTCATCATTGCTCTTTCTCTGAACTTTCCATAACCCAAATGTTCTCTGTGTACCAATATATTTATGAAATGGTGATAATGACTTTGGCCACTCTCTCATGGGTGTAGAGAAGAAATGAATTCATTTCTGCAATGCACATTGAGAATTTCAGGGTTTTTCTTTTATTTCAGCAAAAAATATAAGCTCCTAAAATACTCATAACAGCCAACATTGAGCAACAGAAATTGCCTTCTGTTCTATAGAGACTGCATAATATGAACTGGGGGAGAAAAATGATCCTGGAACATGAGGTTTCATATCAACACCAGGAAAAAAAATCTAGAACATAAATTGTAGTTTTCTTGTTGAATACATAACAGCTCACTTTTAGTTCTGTCTCTTGCTGAACGGGGCCAATGGAAAACATTTCTCGATTCAGCATTTTGTTTGATCCCTTACTACACAGTGATTGATCATAGCAATTTCTTTCACATAAACAGAATCCTCCAGATAAGCTTGTTGGAGACACTCAGGGCTATGAATGCACTGCAGATCCAAAACTAATATTTTGCTTGCAGTGTTTAAACTCAGTGCCAATGAGGCTCAAGCTACTTGTGTCATAAAAGCAAAACTCTTTTAAGCATCCTGATTTAATCAAGTTCTGGGGAAAGGGCATTGCCTAAACACACTTCTCCTGTAGTGAGGTATCTGTCTTTTCATTAGAGCACCAATGTACAAGCAACAAAATGTATGGTGCAACGCGGGCAGCATCTTTAATCATCAGGAAATGATCCAGCAAGCACTCAGCTCTCTCATTTTGGAGAGCAGAAAGCTGTATCAGGAAGGAAGAGAAATTGAGGACAGCATTTCCTGTGATCTTGAACACTTTCTCATATTGATGATGGTCGTTTCTGCCACTGGAGTAGCCGGGATGGTAATTTGAGAGGAGTGTCATTTTCTGCAGATACAAGCTTCCTGTGATCCTCCCATTTAAATGACATGATCCTGCAGGCTGATGATTTCATGGCCCACAATTTGTCACCTCTGTCCTGCCTGAGAGTGAAACAGTAACTAAACGACAATCAATAGACTGATTTTATTATGTCTGCCCATTCACCTTGTTTGAACCAATTCTCAGTTTGTTAATTATGCTTTAATATGCCACCCAAAGCAGAGGTGAGCATGATTTTCCAACAAAAGGAAAGAGATCACCAAATGAAGAAGGGGGTTTAATTAGGATGGACAGTATATCTATACCTCCCCCACTACCATGGTGTCATATCTATACAGAAACTAGACTATTTGCATCTTAAAACATTTTGAACTCAACTGATGGATTTCTTTTACTTATTACACTCAGGTTTTATGTTTCACCTAGACTTAAAAGGCTACAATCTTTTAAATACCTACATATACGTAAAGAATATATTTTTGTACTTTTGATGTGGATAAATACACTTTTTAGAAATATGGAGCAAATATGCATAACACAGGGAGCTCAACCCAGTGTTCTGTGACAACCTAAAGGGGTGGTGTGGGGTGAGGGGATGGGAGGAAAGAGGGAGGGGACATGTGTATACAGGACAGATTCGCACTATAGTGCAGCCGAAACCAACACAACATTGTAAGCAATTATCCTCCAATTAAACACAAACAAATTCTTTAAAATATGGTGCAAAAAAGTTAAGTGTCTGGAGTCATGCCTAGTAAGATATACCTTTTTTTGTTTAAAAATCTGTAAGTAGATTTAGAAAGATTTAGTAGATTTTAGAGTTTTAGAGTATCAGAGTTTGGGGACATGGTCAGATATTTAATACAGACTACAGTAAAATCTTGGNAAATATGGTGCAAAAAAGTTAAGTGTCTGGAGTCATGCCTAGTAAGATATACCTTTTTTTGTTTAAAAATCTGTAAGTAGATTTAGAAAGATTTAGTAGATTTTAGAGTTTTAGAGTATCAGAGTTTGGGGACATGGTCAGATATTTAATACAGACTACAGTAAAATCTTGGGACCCGTGACTTGAATGCCACTTTCAAGACGTAACAATGATATAAATCTGGGTGTGAGTGAGTGAAGTCTCCTGGAGTGAGGACTGCTTTTAGTCCCCTGAATCCCACAGTGAAAACAGTGATAGGCAGTAGCCTTGGAAGATGGACTTACTGTGATGCATCCTCTTTGAAATATTTTGTTCCCCCTTCTCTTAGCATCTGATTGTCAACATCTTTAGGGTCCTTATAACATTCTTCATTCAAACTGAAAGTATATTAAAAATGAAAAAAAAATTGTTTTTAACTAGTATGTAAGGAATTGGTGTCTATGGTAGCTCAGCTGGTAAAGAATCTGCCTGCAATGCAGGAGACCCTGGTTCGATTCCTGGGTCAGGAAGNTGAAGGGGATTTTAGATACAGTATATCAGTCCTAATCTCCCAGTTTGTCCCTTTCTCCTGCTCTAGTGGTAATTGAGGTTTCCTTTTTTTAATTTTCAGAAACTAACTTTGTAATCTCAGCATTTGATGTCTTATCTCAATGATTTATCAGAGAAATGTCATAACAATTCTAGATTGAGAGGTGATCCCCAATCTAAATGATTTAGTGGAAGTCCCCCAGTACATCTGATTTCTGATGTACTACACATGACTTCTGCCACTAAAAGACAAAAATAAACAAAAATAAAATGAAAAAAATGGTTATTTTGTACTTTAATTTCACCATAGATNCTTATCTCAATGATTTATCAGAGAAATGTCATAACAATTCTAGATTGAGAGGTGATCCCCAATCTAAATGATTTAGTGGAAGTCCCCCAGTACATCTGATTTCTGATGTACTACACATGACTTCTGCCACTAAAAGACAAAAATAAACAAAAATAAAATGAAAAAAATGGTTATTTTGTACTTTAATTTCACCATAGATTAAAACATAGCTAAAAACTGTCTATCCCTCCATATTTCTAAGAGCAGTTTGATGTAAGTACAAACCATATAATTAAAAAAAAATACTTGATAGAATAAATGCTAATGAGTTCTTTCAAGGAAAGGTGCTACATAAATATGATGTATTTCCATTATTAATAGCAATAAGCTGTGAGTCCCTGAGAAGATGAAGCCTCTGATCAATTTTGCTGTCCTTCTGTGGTTCCATATAGGTCATCACATTTGATATAAGAATAATTAAAAGATCAACATGTTTAGAAGTTAAAAGAATGATAATTGGAAAAGGCAACATCAGGGATTGATTTAGTAAAGCACTCCTGAGATATCCATCTCCTGACATTATGTTCAGTCCCTTATCTTACATAATTTACTTTCCAGTACTTTATATGAGTATTCATTATTTTACCTCCCCTCAAAAGTCTGTGTCCTAGAATATTAAATTTACTTAGTTACAGATTTAAGATTTAATATATTTTAGGTCTCTAAGTATTAAAAATTTTACATGTCTTGAGCATGTGTAGGTCTCAGTTAACCAATATCTTCAATTATCTGAAACATCCCAAATCATTTTATGTGTTTATGTATTAATTTAAAAGTAGCACATAGGACTTCCCTGACAGGTCAGTTGGTAAAGAATCTGCCTGCAATGCAGAAGACCCCGGTTCAATTCCTAGGTCAGGAAGATCCACTGGAGAAGAGATAGGCTACCCACTCCAGTATTCTTGGGCTTTTCTTGTGGCTCAGCTGGTAATGAATCTGAATGCAATGAGGGAGACCTGGGTTCGATCCCTGAGTTGGGAAGTTCTCCTGGAAAAGGAAAAGGCTACCCACTCCAATATTCTGGCCTGGAGAATTCCATACATGGGGTTCATATAGGCGGTCACAAACAGTTGGACATGGCTGAGTAACTTTTCCAAAAAAAAAAAAAAAAATCACTTACTTGTGAAAGAAAGGGAAAAGTTGTTATAGATGTTTAGTCAAGTATTTGATTAGGCTCAAACAATATTATGACTGGAAGAAACCTATCTAGCATAGATTTTTGCAATTTTATTTAATTAATTTTTTTCTGTCAAGGCCAGATATTTTAGGTCTGGTGGGCCATATAGCGTCTGCTGCCACTATTTAGCTCTTCCACTGTAGCACAAAAGTAGATCCAGACCAAGCAAAATGAATTAACTTGACATCTTCCAATAAAACTTCATTTATATAAACAGGTAGCCTACTAAATTTTGCCTGAGAGCTACACACTGGGTTCGCCAAAATGTTCATAAAGTTTCTCCATAGTATCTTATGGAAGAATTTGATAAATCTTCTTAGCCAACTCAATAGTTTGCCAACCTCTGATTTAGTGCAACTGAGTTATTTCATATGCGAGGAAACTAAGGTATAGAAAATTTAAATGTCATTATTAATTGAATTTCACGGGAAGAAATAGCTTTGTCTGCTTAAAAATATTGATTTTGCCTTGTTCAAGAATCTACTCTTCATAAAGTGTGTTCGTCATTCAGTCATGTCCGAGTTTCCTTGGTGGCTCAGACCCTTCATAAAGCTTGCTGTAATGTTTTTTTCTGAAAGGTAAAACAAACCAGCCTGCTTTGTGTTTAAATGCCTTCCATAGATCCCTACCAACTTCCCTGTGGAACTGAATCTGGTGTCCAGCATTTGGGGTCTGCATTGTGAGGTTTCTGCATGCTTGCACCCATTCCACACTCTACTCCATGTTCCAGGCACGCTGCCTAGTTCCCCAGCATATGAAAAGTTTCATGATGTCAGCAACTGGGTCTGTTGTGTTCACTTATCTATCTTCTGTGCCTAGCACCGTGCTTGATTTTGAAGAAATAGCTGTGGAGTGAATGGACAAATGAAGAGCTGGCATCTGAAAAGAGTCTTGGGGCAAATTAGACTAAACACCTCCTGCCTGGCCCCCACTGAAATCTCTCAAGTCTCCGTAAGTGTACCTGGCAAATGAAAGAGCCAGGCCTAGAAAACACCTTTTGCCATCTGGGTGCCACTTGGTTAGTGCATCTCCATGGCAACCATCTTTGTATTACGATTCGACTACTCAGGGGTCCCAAGCATGCGGTTAAATTTATAAAAGTATTCCATAAACTTTCTATAAGAAAGTTGCTATGGATTACTCTACAGAGTTTTCATCAGGCAGTCGTATTTCCCCTGTGCTTCTTTGACTTCTTACAGGGAGTGGATTTGCCAAATGCACAGTTTGGTATAAGCTGGCACAATCTGGAATTGTTACTTGTGTTCCTCAGGACATCATGCTGACTCTCAGCTGGGGGCCATTTTAACACCTGTATCACTGAATCTGCTAGGAATGCTAACATATATTTCAGTGTGAAGTGTGGAATTATCACTAGAAAGGAATGCTTCCCGAGAAAGCACTGCCCTACCACACTGGAAATGCTGATTTTCTATCAGAGTAGCCCCACAGCAGCATCCCTTCAGGGGACAGCTCTATTTTGTGGCCAAAATAGAGCATGCTGAGACGTGCATGACCCACCCTGGGTTCACTAAGACAGGCAATATTTCTTTTTTCTATAACTGTCCTCCAAACAACCTATATGAGGACTGTGTTTCCTTTTACTTTGAAAAACTTGACTTTTCAACTCTCTCTGTTTTAGCTATTAAATTAAGAGCTACCTATGTTTACTAGTGAAATACTTTCTAAATTGTCAGTCTGATGTCGAGAACGCTGAGGAGAAAAATTTTACCTCTACCCTCTTATTGATTGGAGATGTCAATGAAAAAAAAAAAAATGTTGCCTGCCACATCAGTAAACAAAGGATGTTGCAGCCATCAAGACATCCTGATGGTGAGACCTGAGGGAATTCAAGATAGAAACAGGATTCCCACCACCTAGCAGTCAACCCCTCCAGTGACTCCTCCACCCATCTTCCCCCGGGAGTTCTGTGGAGACTCAGGATGAGAGGGCACAGGATACTGGCCCCAGATAGCTGAGGTGCATACCAAAGGGATGATTTCAATGAGTCCTGACTCTTGCATTGCCTCATATATAATAAAGCACAAGATTCTTTAACTTGAGATATCTCTTTTCTCAAATTAACAGCAATCTTTTGAACTTCTATCTGCTTTTTGTTGCAAAACCTTATATATATGTGTATGTGTGTCTATGCTGTGTCAAGGGCTTTAAGTCTTCAGTTTTGTCCATCAAACAAAACATAATTCTCAACTTTCAGCTTGTGCATTTCTTTTTTNAAAGTATTCCATAAACTTTCTATAAGAAAGTTGCTATGGATTACTCTACAGAGTTTTCATCAGGCAGTCGTATTTCCCCTGTGCTTCTTTAACTTCTTACAGGGAGTGGATTTGCCAAATGCACAGTTTGGTATAAGCTGGCACAATCTGGAATTGTTACTTGTGTTCCTCAGGACATCATGCTGACTCTCAGCTGGGGGCCATTTTAACACCTGTATCACTGAATCTGCTAGGAATGCTAACATATATTTCAGTGTGAAGTGTGGAATTATCACCAGAAAGGAATGCTTCCCAAGAAAGCACTGCCCTACCACACTGGAAATGCTGATTTTCTATCAGAGTAGCCCCACAGCAGCATCCCTTCAGGGGACAGCTCTATTTTGTGGCCAAAATAGAGCATGCTGAGACGTGCATGACCCACCCTGGGTTCACTAAGACAGGCAATATTTCTTTTTTCTATAACTGTCCTCCAAACAACCTATATGAGGACTGTGTTTCCTTTTACTTTGAAAAACTTGACTTTTCAACTCTCTCTGTTTTAGCTATTAAATTAAGAGCTACCTATGTTTACTAGTGAAATACTTTCTAAATTGTCAGTCTGATGTCGAGAACGCTGAGGAGAAAAATTTTACCTCTACCCTCTTATTGATTGGAGATGTCAATGAAAAAAAAAAAAATGTTGCCTGCCACATCAGTAAACAAAGGATGTTGCAGCCATCAAGACATCCTGATGGTGAGACCTGAGGGAATTCAAGATAGAAACAGGATTCCCACCACCTAGCAGTCAACCCCTCCAGTGACTCCTCCACCCATCTTCCCCCGGGAGTTCTGTGGAGACTCAGGATGAGAGGGCACAGGATACTGGCCCCAGATAGCTGAGGTGCATACCAAAGGGATGATTTCAATGAGTCCTGACTCTTGCATTGCCTCATATATAATAAAGCACAAGATTCTTTAACTTGAGATATCTCTTTTCTCAAATTAACAGCAATCTTTTGAACTTCTATCTGCTTTTTGTTGCAAAACCTTATATATATGTGTATGTGTGTCTATGCTGTGTCAAGGGCTTTAAGTCTTCAGTTTTGTCCATCAAACAAAACATAATTCTCAACTTTCAGCTTGTGCATTTCTTTTTTCAGTTGACAGCAGCCTGCAAATTGAAGTGACAGAAGACAGATTAGCAAGAGAAAAGGCCAAGTTTATTCATTTATGTAGACCTGTGAATAAGAAAGAAAATATGAGTTAAAGAAGCAGTTAGAATTTGGGGCTTATATACTGATTTAAGAAAGGGAGACGGCTAGAATTTTAAAGGAAAATAAATGGCTGACAATGACTGAGGAATATATGGGGAAAACTAATGGAAGACAAGGTTTGTTTTCATAAGCTCTGTTTGTGCAATTTTTCATCTCTAGTGACAATAGTCACTCTTTCTCCCTGCACAGGAATCCTTCCTTAAAGTGGGGTTTATTTATAACAGTTGAATTCTTCTGGAAGGTTCTGCTATTAGGAAGATAAGGGGAGTGCAGAGAAAGCATATTCCTGCATCAGTTTAATCTGTAATGCCTTCAGCTCAGTATAATTGTTATGCTACAGAGGCAAATTCTTGAAGAATAACTACACACTATAAAGTGCAAAATCAAAGCAAAGACCCAGACAGTTCTGGGAGATACAATTTCTGACTAAAGTATCCAGTTAACTTGGTAGATGGTCTGAAGACCATGAATAAGGTGACTAAGTTCACATGTGCTCAGTTGCTCAATAGTGTCTGACCTTTTGCAACCCCATGGACTGTAGCCCGCCAGGCTCCTCTATCCGTGGGATTTTCCAGGCAAGAATACTGGAGCAGGTTGCCATTTCCTCCTCCAGGGGATCTTCCCAACCCAAGGATTGAACTCAGGTCTCTTGTATCTCCTGCATCATCAGGTGGATTCTTTGCTGCTGCCCTGCTATTTTGCACTTAGCCAGAGCCATTATATTGAAAGTTGAAGCCTATATCCTCCCAGAAGAGTAAGAGTTTCATACTAACTTTTTATCTCAAAATGAATCAATGAACTGTTCAGTACAACCTGTGCTTTTTTATATAGAATTTGGTAAATTTATTATCCAATTTAGCAGAGCTGAACTCTTCAAAAAGGAAGGAACTTCTGTTAGTGTGTGGCAGCACCCATACATTATTTAGAATCTCAGAATATAGGNAAGAGTAAGAGTTTCATACTAACTTTTTATCTCAAAATGAATCAATGAACTGTTCAGTACAACCTGTGCTTTTTTATATAGAATTTGGTAAATTTATTATCCAATTTAGCAGAGCTGAACTCTTCAAAAAGGAAGGAACTTCTGTTAGTGTGTGGCAGCACCCATACATTATTTAGAATCTCAGAATATAGGGGCTAAAAGATATTTTCATCAGCTCCCTCGATTCACTGGTAGAAAAACAGAGGTCCAGAGCAGTTAACTTATTTGCCCAAGGTCACCTAGCTAGTTAGAGCCTTAAGTGAGGCTTGAGTCCTGGGCTCAGTCCCTTTGAAACACTTGAAAAGAGGGGAATCTAATGACTTGGAGGTTAATGAATAGAAGTATTTTCGTTAGGTTAATACAGGCGAGCCCTGGATATTGAGAAAACACAAAATGATTTAGAGCTAATTAAATACAGGGAGAAATTAGAAAATGAGGCTTAAGACAGAGGTTTAATCATTTCAGGTAGACATCTCATCTTTATGCGCTCAAAGTGCCTTGTGCTTTCTGCGACCATAGGGTATTGTAACCATTTTCATTATGTTTTAGCTTAAATTCTGCCCTTAATCCCCTTTATATATGTTGATGTCCTAACCCCAAGAATCTTGGAATGTGATCCTGTGTGGAAACAGTCTTTACAAAGGTAAACAAGATAAAGAGACATCATTGGGTTATTGGATACTGGTGTCACAACAGAAAGGGAAAATCTGAACACAGACCCACACAGAGGGAAGACAGTGTGAAGAGACAGAGAAGACCATCTAAAGCTAGGGAGACGGTCTGGAACACATCCTTCCCTCATGACCTCAGAGGGAATCAACCTTGACCTTGGACTTCTATCCTCCAGAATTGTGTGTAAAATGCCCAGTTTGTGGGCTTTTTTTTTTTTTTTTTTTTTTTAAGTTCTTTTTTTGCAATTTTGAAGGCAGCACTACAAAACTAGTGTGCATTGTTTACTTAATTTCCCCCCATGCCAGTCCTCATTGCCACCCTACTCATCACCAATGGGCCTTGTGCTGACTCTTTATACTGAAATACTTGCACTGTGTCTGGCCTATCCTGGGTATACTCAGGTAATGCTTTTAACTGAATCACCTTGCACTAAATGGACTTCTCTGAACCTACTTTAACTCCACAGATATTCACAATTCAAGTCATTTGGACTATACATTGTTATTTTTATTTAACTGATGATTGTCCAAGAAAGATAATGGCTCTCTCATCGGAAGGCACAAGTGTTATGAAAGAGAGTTATCGGATCCTAAGCAATGCCTTTCAGCTCTCATAATCCAGATTAAAAACCCCACTTTATTTCTGTTGAATTTTAAACTGCTTTTAATCCACCACTTGCAATTTGAGGGGTCCTTTCAACTAAAATTGTTTCCATCAGAAACAAGAATAAAATAAAAAGACTGCAAGGCTGACTATTTAGCTTAACAAAACTAAACAGAAAATCCATCAGTCAAAACAAGATTGAAAACAACAAATTCAGTTTGGAAAAAAAAAAAACCTTGATGTTTCCTTTTGACTATTCTGTTTACTGACAGACTAAAAATAGCATCTTTCTGTTGTGTCTTAAAAAGCTCTTTGTCTATGGAAATCTTGGACGAGACCAACATTTACTGATTTAGGGTTTTTTCAGGTATGATATATACAGACATTGATTAAGAATAATAATAAATGAATAATTATTTCATCATCCTATATATTACTTTGTCACACATAAAAAGCCAATATTTCTGAAATGCTGGCTACTGACAGGCACTAAATCCTCTGTGCACCAGTCAGCACTCTGGCAGAAAAAAGATGGCTTAATTAAAAGGGTTTAACTGACAGAATTTAATGAAGGACAATTTTACAGAGTATGGACAGGGTCAAAGGAATCATTGGTGGTTGGTGAGGTGCCCAAAAATGTAGCAAAATTGAGAAGCTGTTACCACTCCACGCTTGAAGGGGTGGGGCAATCTCATCAGAGTCCAGATGAAGATTGTGAAAAGGGGTGCCTGACAAAAACTCTAGCCAGAAAGAAATGGAGTTACTGCCAGGGAAGTGGTGAGGCAGGGAGATGCTTGACCTACCACACCCACCCAGAAAATGGAGGACAGGGAGCCCAGCTGATGCCTTCTGCAGGGCTCAGTTTCAGACAAGAGTTAGACAATCANGGTGCCTGACAAAAACTCTAGCCAGAAAGAAATGGAGTTACTGCCAGGGAAGTGGTGAGGCAGGGAGATGCTTGACCTACCACACCCACCCAGAAAATGGAGGACAGGGAGCCCAGCTGATGCCTTCTGCAGGGCTCAGTTTCAGACAAGAGTTAGACAATCAAGGGAGGGGCAAAGGAATAATCAGATTATTTTATATGCACTACCTAACTGAATCATCCCCACCCTCAAGACGTATTTTATTAATTAGAAGAAGCTCAGAAGAGTTTAAAACGTGCCCAGCTTTTCATGAACAAGAGTGGGAGGAAGGGAAATTCCAACTTTCCTCTGGGTCTAACAAAGGGAGAGAAAAGAAAAAATACCATCTTCTTCTCAAACTGAAGCTTTCTTCAAATGAAGGAAGATGGGAGAGGACATTATGTGAAGCTATCAAGGGAACTGTTAAGTTTTATATTAAAGGCACTTGTGTAATGCACAACGTGATGACTATAGTGAACAAATCTGTAGTGTATATTTTCAAGTTGCTAAGAGAAGAGATCTTAAAAATTCCCATCACAAGAAAGAAAAATTTTGTAACCAGGTGTGATGGATGTCAACTTATTGTGGGGATCATTATACACAACATATAATGTTGTGTATCTGAAACACACAATGTTATATTTTCATTATATCTCAATAAAAGAAGAAGAAAAAAAGAAACAGAAAAAATATATGCAAGATATATCTGTCTTCTTGGAAATGAAATTACGTGANCAAGTTGAATTAGGGATGTGTTTCTGACATTTTTTGAATTTCCCAAAGATTTCTCTTGTCTGCTTGATTATAAGAGTACTTATGTAGGTAAAAAGAATTTTTTAACATAGTAATAGTCTGCTGAAGCTTTGCTGCTGCTGCGTCACTTCAGTCGTGTCCGACTCTGTGCGACTCCATAGATGACAGCCCACGAGGCTCCCCCGATTCTAAGTCTCAGTCTTTGACCTTTTATTTTTCATTACAGCTNAAAAAGAATTTTTTAACATAGTAATAGTCTGCTGAAGCTTTGCTGCTGCTGCGTCACTTCAGTCGTGTCCGACTCTGTGCGACTCCATAGATGACAGCCCACGAGGCTCCCCCGATTCTAAGTCTCAGTCTTTGACCTTTTATTTTTCATTACAGCTATTTTCTTAGGTACAACAAAGTTCCTAAAAGTTCTTTAATGTGTTATCCACTTTATTTAGATTTTCAAGGTTAGAAAAACCTTTTATATATTTATTTATTTATTTAATTTGTTTGGCTGCACTGGCTCTTAGCTTCAGCATGTAGAATCTCTCACCTTCACTGTGGAATCTTTTTGTTATGGCATGCAGGGTCCTTTAGTCCCAACAGGCAGAATCTTTGGTTGCAGAATGCAGTCCTTTGTTCCCTGACCAGGGATTGAACCTGGGCCCCCTGCATTGGGACCAAGGAGTCCTAGCCACTGGACCACCAGGGAAATCCCAGAAACACCTTTGTTTCTAAGTAATTCTGAATTTGTCAGCTACCTCAAGAGTATATTTGTATAAATGTTTACACTTTTATTTTTTGAGTGCAGGCAACCACAGAGTTGGTGATGGACAGGGAGGCCTGGCATGCTATGATTCATCGGGTCACAAAGAGTCGGACACGACTGAGCGACTGAACTGAACCACGAGTGAGGACAATTATGCTAGTCATCTGAACTAATTTATCTGTGGAAGTTGTCCGTCTAAAGGATGACTTCACTTTGTTAAAAAGGATGATTTTTAACTTTCAACAAATTGGGTCAAGGCTATTCAAGGGACTTGCTGAGAAAGTGGTTGAAGAGTATGCAAAAAACACAAGAGTTAATAGTTAACCAACAGTTAACATTTGGCGACAAAAAGGAACTTCTGTTGATCTGGGCATAAAGTAATCATTTTATAGAAAAGGCTCAAAGTTTAATATTATTCCTTGGGCACTTCACTTGTGTAACAAATTGTAGGAAAGATCCATGCCTATTCTGTACGCACCAAGACACGTGTGCGTCTGTGTGCTCAGTTACTCAGTCATGTTTGACGCTTTGCAACCCCTATGGTCTGTAGCCTGCCAGGCTCCTCTNGGACAGGGAGGCCTGGCATGCTGTGATTCATGGGGTCGCAAAGAGTCGGACACGACTGAGCGACTGAACTCAACCACGAATGAGGACAATTATGCTAGTCATCTGAACTAATTTATCTGTGGAAGTTGTCCGCCTAAAGGATGACTTCACTTTGTTTAAAGGGATGATTTTTAACTTTCAACAAATTGGGTCAAGGCTATCCAAGGGACTTGCTGAGAAAGTGGTTGAAGAGTATGCAAAAAACACAAGAGTTAATAGTTAACCAACAGTTAACATTTGGNTATCTGTGGAAGTTGTCCGCCTAAAGGATGACTTCACTTTGTTTAAAGGGATGATTTTTAACTTTCAACAAATTGGGTCAAGGCTATCCAAGGGACTTGCTGAGAAAGTGGTTGAAGAGTATGCAAAAAACACAAGAGTTAATAGTTAACCAACAGTTAACATTTGGTGCCAAAAAGGAACTTCTGTTGACCTGGGCATAAAGTAATCATTTTACAGAAAAGGCTCAAAGTTTAATATTATTCCTCGGGCACTTCACTTGTGTAACAAATTGTAGGAAAGATCCATTCCTATTCCGTACGCACCAAGACACGTGTGCGTCTGTGTGCTCAGTTACTCAGTCATGTTCAACGCTTTGCAACCCCTATGGTCTGTAGCCTGCCAGGCTCCTCTGTCCATGGAATTTTCCAGTCAAGAATATTGGAGTGAGTTGCCATTTCTTCCTTCAGGGGATCTTCCCAACNAAGAAACAGAAAAAATATATGCAAGATATATCTGTCTTCTTGGAAATGAAATTACGTGAAATTTAGTCACTGAGCTGTGTCTGACTCTTTTGCAACCCCATGGGCTGTAGCCACCAGGCTCCTCTGTCCATGGGGTTTCTCAGGCAAGAATGCTGATGTCAGTTGCCATGCCCTCCTCCAGGGGGTCTTCCTGACCCAGGGGTTGAACCCACATATCCTGTATTAGCAGGCAGATTCTGTGCCACTGAGACACCAGGAAAGGTAGGGAAGAAGATGGCAATATATGAACAGCTTCCCAAAACTTCAACTTTGTTTCCTGAGTTAAAATAAGGGGAAAAAAATCAAAATATTAATAGCAGATATGTTTGTAGATTATTGATTTTTAATACTTTTTGTATTTTTTAAACTTTTTCTACAATGGGCATATATTCATTTTATTTAAAAATAGCATGTTATTATTATAATAAATTTTGTGAACTACATCTGAAAAGAAAGGCATCAGTGTTTGTTTCAGAGCATGGAGTGATTTGGTATGGGAGGAAGCAGGTCTAGGTGTCCATGAGTATGGAAAACAGGCTGGACTAGTGATAAAGAAAGGGACATGTGTTTATGGTGATGATTAAAGATGAAGAAACGAGGGTGACAAGAGGCTAAACATGCTAGCTAGCTTGATGTCCAAAATATCCTTGAGAAATATAATCAGCTTTCTTGGCATTGTTACTGTGATTGTTTCTTTTTGTTTTTTTTTTCCCCTCTTTTACAGGTGAAGAAACAAGCTCAAAGAAGTTAAGTGCTTTCTCCAAAGCTACATGGTCTGTGAGTAGTGGAGATGGAATTTGAATGCTGGCCTGAGGATTCTGTCTTGTGAACCAAGAATAGTTACTGGTTTGCAGAGGTCTGGGAACAGTCTATGATGTAGACTGGTGCCAACTAAAACACCTCCAGAAGTACTGAAATTACAATTTAGTTTCCTTTAGTCATTTCTCTAAGCAAATTTCTATTACCACCATAGTATGCTAGGTTCACTTATTCTAAGTCTTTTAATTTTTTTTTTTTTTTTTTGTGGACTAGACTCCCTGGGCCCCAAATATGAAAGCTAAGAAACCTGAGTGTATCCTTGTGCTCTGAAAATTTCTGTCATCAGTTCCTTAGCTTATCTAATGCATCTCTTGCTAAATAAGTTTGATTAACAACCTCACTCCATAATCATTTTCCAACACATTCAACTGTTGGCTCTAGAGATTAATTGCCAAGCTTTTCTATCCAACTAACAGTACGTTGACATTTAACATCTTGGATTTATAGATTTCCTGGTATGTTATTGGGCTGTTTTCTCTGGATAGATTCCCCAAGCATTTGAAATTGGATTTCTTCAAGGGCAGGTCTATATAAGTAGAAGAGCTTATCACATCTTTTTACTTCAGTCTCTTCTCAGGGAACTGGGTTTATTACAGTCTTGAAAACTCCTGGGGTGTTTCTCTGACTCTGAGTGTATCTGAATGTACCAGTTAAAATAATGACTAATGTGATCTGTACATTGACTATAGATTACTTTTCATTCCACTTGAATACTTGTATGTTGGACATAAATGTATTATAGAAATGTAGTAATAAGGAGCCCTGTCCACTCATTTAGAAGTTCAGGGACATCTTATTAATCTCTCTATTCCCACTAGACTATCAGAGCCTTATAAATTCTAGGTGATTAGATGAAACTTGATAGCATGGTTTGTTGACTTTGAAAGACACTACGACTAATATTTAATATTTCAATGCACGCACATTCTTCAAGTAAATAGCAGTATGTGGAATTGAGAAAATAAGTTCTGTGGCATAATTATTGGAGTAATGCCTTTTAGATAAAATTAGTTTCCAATTATAAAACCTTTTCAAACTTGGTTAAGCTAATAAAGGAAATTGCATGGAATCAAGGGCAAAGATAACAGAGAGGTATTTGCTTTTCTCAATGTGAACTTTATTAAAATTTTCTCTCTGTAGAACTCTATTTTTTTTTTTTTTTCTGTGTGAGTGGCCATCATTATGTCTGATCTTAGTTGTACCCCATTCAAAGTTGTCTGCATAGATTTAAGACTAGCTTACTCCAATTCCAAATTCCTAGGAAAAATAATCTGATTGGTGGAACCGGGCTGAACAGCTCTTGTTCCCAAAGGTGGCTCATGGTTGCTGGAGGAGCTGGGTACAGGTGGCTGTTATCTGAGAAAGATGAACATACCTGGTCAACCCCAAAATGTTTCTGCAGCACCTAAGATGTCGACTTTGATGAGGTACAGGGTTCAGGAACTGTTTTCCCTCATATCTTCTCTTGCTCTATGTTTGACTACAAACTACTGTAATATTTAACTCTGACCCTAAGCTGTAAAACTCTCAAGCTGGTCAAAATGGTGACATGCTTTTAACAACATGCTTGACTTCTTGGGGAAAGATTCACTGCAGGGAGCAAAGGGTAAATCCTGTAACTGTTTCCTTTCTAAGTACAGTGAGCCTGAACTGTATTATTATTTAGATACCAGCCTTTCTGAACTGACCCTGGGCAAGAGAATCAACTAATCATTTCAGTGGGATTTTAAAACACAGTGGCAATTTTTAGAGGTGAAAGTTTGAGATTGTTCTTTTTTCTACAAGAAGATGGAGGAGAATAGGGTGAGACATTTCTATATTTGCACGGCAAGAAACCTTTAGTGAATCTCTTCTCTATTCCTCAGCTAAAGACATTTTAACTTCTTCTCTATAGCGGAATCATCACAGTTAAGATATCATGCTAAACTCTCAACCTTTTTCTAGCAAATAGAGGAGGTAGCAAAATAGAGGTCAGATGAGCCAGAAATTCCATTTAGNCGGCAAGAAACCTTTAGTGAATCTCTTCTCTATTCCTCAGCTAAAGACATTTTAACTTCTTCTCTATAGCGGAATCATCACAGTTAAGATATCATGCTAAACTCTCAACCTTTTTCTAGCAAATAGAGGAGGTAGCAAAATAGAGGTCAGATGAGCCAGAAATTCCATTTAGGAAACAGTTAGAAAAAGCTGCCTCTTAATGAGCATGCTGTGTAGTTCTCTGTTCCCACTCCCACCCCCCACCACTATTTCTTCTTTCTCAGAATAGAATATAAATAATAAATCCATCAAATTCAGTTAATAGTTATGGCTTTAGGGGAACTACAACATAAAGTCACAGAAGGGAAAATGTTGTATGACAAGCTCTCCTTGGTTTACAAGGACTCGAGGTTAAGTAATTTCTTCTTCCCTTATGGTTTTAAAATATTTATTCCAGGAGTTGTCAAATCAGCCTGGCATGGTCCTTGTTACAAGTAAATAGGTTCCTTCTGTCAAGGCTCTAGCAATCAGCTTTCCCAGGGATGAGGTGCTGATATCCCAAGGCCTGCTTCTCTCCCCACTGAATTTATCTATTTGTGTATCTGTGCACTTAGGCAGACAATGTAATACATCTATTTATTGTCCCTACCAGTGTATCCATCTAAAGCTATATCCAAAGGCATGTGTTCTCATGGAGTGAGAGAGGCACATTAGTCTGGCTTGATGCTGCAGTCACAGGCTTTATCTTGTGAGTTATCTGAAGATAAGGGGCTTGATTGTTGTCAGACACCACAGAGAGTCATTACTGTGTGATTGCAAGAAGCTGACAACTGGGTAAATCTCTCAGCAGGTTCTGCATCAGAACTCAAAGCAGTGAAAGTAACAGAAGGAGGGGTCCTCCTTCTCTATTTATTGTAAAATAGACTGTTGTCCATCAGGCCATGACTTTTTTGAGATCAGTAATTGGGAATGTATCTATCATTAAACTTGGTGATTAAAAAAAAAAAACAGAGAGCATAGTATGTGATAACTTCTTGTGAGCAAGTAAATATGCGGATAAATAGATGGATAAATGGATGGGTGCTAAATAGATGATGGGTAGATGCCTGCACCTCTGGTTGCATAAATGCATAGACTGATGCCTTGGGTCATGGGTGGATGAGCTAGACTACTTACTTTCAGAGCCTTAAGAATGATGTGGGATGCTAGGTTTTCAAGAATGAATGCCTTTTAAAAGTAACCTCCAGCGTGGCCCTTACCTCCACCAAATTCACGCCATACTGGGCTTCTTCCTTTCAGGACTGCTACACAAACTATTTTCTCTGCCTGATGGGTTTTCATATTTTCATGCATCAATTAGCTTCTTAATATGCAGATATCATCTTACGTGCTGTATCATTAAAAGTGATTCTTCTAATCGCCTAAAGTAGCAACCAGGTTGTTCTTCATCCTAGCTTTATTTCAATGGTCTCCTTAGCATTGATTATACTTTTATGTGTTTATTTGATGATTTGTTTTATGTGTGTGCCTTTATTTCCTTTTCTCCCCCCAATAAAATCTAAGCTTCATGAGTACTTCCTGGATTATTTACAACTACATAAGTATCTAATTATATTTTGACTGACTGAATGACTAAATGGCTGAATGGGAATAAAATCAATTGACTTTCCATAATTTTAATTACTATAACTTCTGTATATAATATGCTCCTATAATACCTTTAGAATAATGCTAATTATGCAATTTAGACACACACAGCCTTTAAAAAGATTAAATCTCTTACCTAAAGGAAGTGATTATGCTGACCTCTTTACACATCAGCTCTGGAAATATATAAAAGGATAAAAAAATACATTAGTGTCACATCCTTCAATCTTTTTGAAATGAGGTGAGGTATAAATACACATGTCCACACACACACACACACACACCCCCCTATATTTTAGGGATTTATTAGTTCAGACTAATGAAAAGTATATTCTCTTCTAAATAGAGCTTCTTAGTACCCATTCTTTGCTGTAAGTTGATTTAGAATGGTGGACTTTTTCCAAGTAAAAAGATGTCGGTATCTTTAGTACAGTNACACCCCTACACACACACACACAAACACACACACACACACACACACACACACACATCCCTATATTTTAGGGATTTATTAGTTCAGACTAATGAAAAGTATATTCTCTTCTAAATAGAGCTTCTTAGTACCCATTCTTTGCTGTAAGTTGATTTAGAATGGTGGACTTTTTCCAAGTAAAAAGATGTCGGTATCTTTAGTACAGTGGATTTTACTGAGGTAGTTTAGTTTTCTACGTGGCATTTTGGAATGTGATGAGGTGTGCTGGTTCTTATAATTGGGACTAGTGTTATTTGGTAGCCAGCATTGCTACAAATCACAAGGCATGAAAAAGGCTTACCCAATGAAAAGAACTTTTCATATCTCACGCAACTTTCAAAACTCTCTTCATAATCATCTGAGCTTTGTTTATAATTCTGCTTTATTTTTAAACACAAAACATTTTGCATTCAAGCTTACCAACTAGACTCTAGCCTCAAATGCTAATATCTGAGAGAGGGACTATCGCCTATTATACTGAGTGTGAAATTTAGTAAAACTCAATTATGAAGGCTGTCTCTAACTATGCAAAAAGGGGCTTATGAAAGATGATTACAATGTGAGGTCCTTTCAAAGACCATTTTCTTCTTTGGCAAAATAACTTTCTGAATTTCTAGAAGTATGTAAAAAAAAAAAAATTCCAGAGGTAGGTAAAGAGAGATTTGATTCAAATGCAATTTTAGACAAGTGCAATAGTAAAGGAAGAACACTGTAATAGAGAGAACACTTTGATTATAAGGTTAAGGGTCCCAAAGTTCAGGCAGAATGACTCTTCTTTTATAAGAAGAAGTGGACAAAACTGAAGGAACTGGATATGGGAGTAGTTGAGAAGCATGTCTAGTTTGGTCCAGTTAAGTCAGCAAATATTTTGCTCAGATTGGTCAGATTATATGAACTTAATAAATCAAATCAGTTTTCCATCCTCAAAATTAAGAGTGTTTGCCATTTGGGGAAGTCACATCACTAGTAGTCATACCAATTATGCTATATACATGGGCAATACAATTACTTATATCAGTCTGCATTGGAGACCACAAAATTCATGGTAATTCTGGGACCAGAGGCAAAGAGGTGACTACTGTATTGACATTTTATCTTCCACTGCAGCCATGCTAAAGCAGTAACACAATGAAAAATATATTTCATCAGTTGGTTTCCTTTTGTTTCTCCATTATGTCAATTTAGAGCATTATATAACTTTTCCATTTTCCTAGATTATGTGTAGAGGTAGACAATAATGTTTGTAAATTTAATTTCGGAATAATAAAAGAAGGTTTATGAAATATTTGTTCTCTAAAGGGCTGAAGGTCCTTTAGAATTACGAACCACAGATTATTATTTATGGATAATGATGCTGAAACTAATAGAAGTTGAGAAATTTGCCTAAAGTTGTAGAGAATATTGGTATGACTACACACATATGTACTGTCAAATTGTTAAATTTGTTGGCGTGACAGTCATGGGCTAGGAATAGAGATGCATAAATAGTCTATTTTATCTAATAGGAGAAAAAATGTTCACACATAAATGGTAAAGTGATTCGTTTAGCAAACAAATTTCTAGAAAATGTCATTTCTGATAAACACACTAATTAAATTTTGCTTTGCTGGGAGATTCTTGCTATATTTGAAACATGTGGGAAAGTAAAGAGTAATTCTGAGGATCTATTTCTTGATCAGTAAAATGGGAATAAAAGTACAATATGTACCTAATAGCATTGTGAGACTTTAACAAGTTAACTGGAATGATCCATGATTTTCAAACAATAACATTCTTATGAATTACCTGATGATTTTATTAAAATGTTAATTGTTACTCATCAGATATCAATGTGACTTGAGATTCTGCATTTTCAACAAAATCTCTACTAA
>SJYA01002723.1:112761-172533 GCA_006410615.1 Neotragus moschatus | reverse complement strand
TTTTCAATTTCTCTGCATAAATTTCTTTACATTTCCCTTAAGTTTTTATCAGTATTTTTAGGTTCTGTACAGCTATAACCATTTTCATTTCTGATATTAGCAATTTGTCTTTTCTCTCCTTTCTTTATTATTCCTGATAGGGCTTATAATCAGTATTACTGATCTTCTCAAAGAACCATTGCTTGACTATTTAATTTTCTTTACAGTTTGTTTTCTATTTCAGTGATATTTTTCCTTTGTTATTCTTATTTTTATTTCCTCCTGTTTAATTTTGGCAATTTGGTAATTTCCAGAATTTGTGGGGAAAAGTTCAGATCATTAATTTTAAAAATCTCTTTTTATCTCATATTATCATTTAAAGTTCTAAATTTCATTCTTACCATCTTTAGTTGTAAATTTTCACTAAGTACTATAAGCAGTGTTTTTGATATTTTGATATTTGTGTGTTTTGACTTTTATTTCCCTTGTAATCTCTTTATTGAGCTGTGGGTTATTTGGAATGTACAATTTCACCTCCAAATATATGAGATTTTCTCATTGTTATTATTATTAATTTGAAGTTTAATTGTTTTACCCTGTGAGACTGCAAACTTCTGACATTTATTGAGACATATTATGGCCCAGTGTATGATCTGTCTTGATGAGTGTTTCCTATTTACTTAAAAATAGGTCATATTCTAGAGTTAAATGTTCTATGTCACAGTCAATTAAATTAAGTTAGTTGCTTCTGTTGAGTTCTATATACATAGTTGTCTGGTTGTCCAATCAATTACTGAGAAAGAGATGTTAACATCTAAGTGTAATTGTGTTTTTGTCTATTTTTTATGATAAGTTTTCAGTCATTCATATTAATTCATTAGTAAGACATTTTTTCCATGTGAGGATATACCACAAATGATTTATGAACAGGCATGTCCTTGTGTCTTGTTTTTAAAAGCTGTAATTGAAGTTGAGTTTAAATCATTGTCTCTTGAGTCAGACAGCACTGAACTTGAATCACACCGCTGCCTCATATGAGTTGCATGAAAATCTGTCTCTTTAAACATCAGTCTATATAACTGAGAAAATAAAAATGATACTTATTTTATGTATATATACAAAACTCTGTTGAATGTTAAATGAGGTATTTTGCTCAAGGGAAAGATTGAATATACTAAGAACTCAGTAAACTTTAAGTTACCATCATTAGTATCAGCAACAGCATTTCCACTATTATTACCTTATCATTCAGACATTTTTCAGTTCAGTTCAGTTAAGTCGCTCAGTCGTGTCTGACTCTGCGATCCCATGGACTGCAGCAGCCAGGCTTTCCTGTCCATCACCAACTCCCAGAGCTTGCTCAAACTCATGTCCGTTGCATTGGTGATGCCATCCAACCATCTCATCCTCTGTTGTCCCCTTCTCTGCCCACTGTCAATCTTTCCCAGCATCCGGGTCTTTCCCAATAAGTCGATTCTTCACATCAGGTGGCCAAAGTATTGGAGTTTCAGCTTCAGCATCAGTCTTTCCAATGAATATTCAGGACTGATTTCCTTTAGGATTGACTGGTTTGATCTCCTTGCAGTCCAAGGGACTCTCAAGAGTCTTCTCCAACACCACAGTTCAAAAGCATCAATTCTTTGATGCTCAGCTTTCTTTATAGTCCAACTCTCATATCCATACATAACTACTGGAAAAACCATAGCTTTGACTAGTTTATTTATTATGATTATGATTTAATAGTTATTATGATTAAATAGTTAGAAATTTACAAATATATTTTTATAAGCTTTGAAGTAAATCCATGTAGGAGAGCTAGGTTATATAGGGCATTGAGTCAATATACATGCTAGATACAAGCATAAAACAATTCATATGCCCTGAAATCTAACTCTATTTTTCCATAACTGGAACTTATATTCTCATGATAGCTTTCAGCTATATATAAACATTACTCAGATGTATTTTAAGATAACAATGTAAATGTGAATTATTTGATTATGATTTTTTTAGCCAATTCTTAAGGTTCTTTGAGAAACACATTGAAGTCTGACTGTCTTTGAAATTGTTCTCTCTGAAGTGTAAAAGAATTCTTAGCTGAACTTGCCCGTTTATATATATATGTATATATATATATACACACACACACACATATACAGACACACATACATATACACCTTATCAGTAGATAATGAAACTCTATTTTCAGATTCCTAGGTGAATAACTTATCATTGTATTTAGCAACACAAATAGTGATAAGTTAAAACTTCACTCAAAAAGGACAACAAAGGAGACGGTACACATTCTTATCCATCACATTGGTCTAGTGGGAAATGGAAAGAGCTCACATCAGAGGTCTTTATGGCCCCAGATAGGTATTAAACAGAACTCTGATTGCTTATGTGAAAGATTGAAATGGAAATAGTTGGGAAACAGCAGTTTTATCTTGTCAGATCATTTCAGAGGACTTATGGTTCACACCAGCATAACCTGAGTGATATTTGCAAGGAATAGCTAAGTAATGAAAACTCACCCTATAGTGTCAACCAGAAATGAAAGTATCATGTCAACACAATTNGGTTGGGGGCAGAAGGAGAAGGGGACAACAGAGGATGAGATGGCTGGATGGCATAACTGACTCGATGGACGTGAGTCTGAGTGAACTCCGGGGGTTGGTGATGGACAGGGAGGCCTGACGTGCTGCAATTCATGGGGTCGCAAAGAGTCGGACATGACTGAGCGACTGACCTGAACTGATTGATCTCCTCCTTGAGAGCCCCAGACTGCTTTCTCCTCCTCTGGGACCCTGGACTTCTTATCAACCTACCAAGGAATTGACTCTCTTAGTACCAAGAAGTAAAAAGTGCTAACAAGTATTATCTAACAAAATTAAATATTTCAATACCTTTTTATACTAAGTGAAATACTGAAAGTTGTTTTTTCTTTCTTTCTTTCTTTTCTATAATCCTACCACACCAAATATTAAAATGATTAGTTACTGGTAAAGAACATGTGCCCTTGGAATCAGATTTCCTAAGTTTGCATTTTAGTTTTACTACTGAGTACTGTTCCATCCTGGCTAAGTTTCTTTACTTTCCCCTATCATGGTCTTCTTACTGGTAAAATGTTGATAACAATACTTTCCTTACAGATCCATCATACACACACACACACAAAAAAACATGTAGGCAAAGTTTTGAGTACAAAGTATATCTGTGTGTCTGTCACTTAGTCATATTTGACTCTTTGCAACCTAATGGACTGCAGCCCACCAGGCTCTTCTGTCAATGGGATTCTCCAGGCAAGATTACTGTAGTGGGTTGCCATTTCCTTCTCCAGGGGATCTCCCGGACCCTGGGATTGTACCAAGGGCTTCCCTGGTGCCTCAGCTGGTAAAGAATCTGCCTGTAATGCAGAAGACCTGGGTCGATCCCTGGGTTGGGAAAATCCCCTGGAGAAGAAAATGGCTACCCACTCCAATATTCTGGCCTGGAGAATTCCATGAACAGTATAGTTCATGGGGTCACAAAGAATTGGACACGACTAAGCAACTTTCACTTTCACTCTTACACTGCAAACAAGATTCTTCACCATCTGAGCCACCAGGGAAGCCCTTATTTCACTGAAAAACAAATTCCTGAAATTTAGGAATTAATGTCATGGCTTAGGATGGGATTTGAAGAAATCTAATCTACCTATGCAACTTCAGTGTCTGGAATTTAAGTTCTAGGAGAGCAAGATTTTTGCTCATTGTTAAAATTTGTATATATTTGAATATTTTCAGTGCCAATAATAAAGAACTCAATAAATATTTGTTGACTATTTATTGAATGTTGCATGAATAGAAAAAACTACTTCGGTCAAATACATGGGTATTTTTTTAGCCAAATATCTTTTAGTTATTTCATGTTTTTGACTAATAATCCTTATGACATCAACCCCACCCACACTGATTTATGTATGTGAATTATAATAGCTAGTATTTATGTTGCATTTCAGTTCAGTCACTCAGTCGTGTCCGAGTCTTTGCGACCCCATGAACTGCAGCACGCCAGGCCTCCCTGTCCATCACCAACTCCCGGAGTTTACTCAAACTCTTGTCCATTGAGTTGGTGATGCCATCCAGCCATCTCATCCTCTGTCATCCCCTTCTGCTCCTGCCCCCAATCCCTCCCAGCATCAGGGACTTTTCCAATGAGTCAACTCTTCACATGAGGTGGCCAAAGTACTGGAGTTTCAGCTTCAGCATCAGTTCTTCCAGTGAACACCCAGGACTGATCTCCTTTAGGATGGATTAGCTGGATCTCCTTGCAGTCCAAGGGACTCTCAAGAGTCTTCTCCAACACCACAGTTCAAAAACATCAATTCTTTGACACTCAGCTTTCTTCACATTCCAACTCTCACATCCATACATGACCACTGGAAAAACCATAGCCTTGACTAGATGCACCTTTTTTGGCAAAGTAATATCTCTGCTTTTTAATATGCCATCTAGATTGGTCATAACTTTCCTTCCAAGGAGTAAGCATCTTAGTATGTGCTAAATTCTTTTCTAAGCACATGCCTGCATTAGCTCATTTACTCCTCACCCTAATCCAATGAGGAGAGTGTTACTAGAACATTTTAAAGATGTAAACTCAGGCATAAAGTACTAAGTCATTCTCCTTGTATCATATAATCAATAATATCAGAGGCAATTCTCAAATTTAATCTCAAACCCTAGCTCTAAAACATTTGCTTCTGACTAGATTCCTTGTTGGCCTCCATTTGTTTTTATTTTATAGACACACACACACACACAAAGATGTTTTAACAACTGATCATCCTTGTGAAGGAAAACAATAACAACAACAACAACAAAACTGGATGGCAGAGTCTTTTCTCCTGAAATCTGACCACATGACAAAATCCTGAAGACCTTGAGAGGAGAAAAGAGATGTACTCTTCCCTTATACAATGTAAAGAACAGCAGAATCACTTGAAAATAGTAGTCTTATTAATTTGGAACACAATGTTTGAAAAAGCATTGTGTGTGATGTAGTGTGATCTCTACTGTTGGATCTCAGTGCCACTGGAAAGCCAGAAAAAAACAGATTAGAGCTTGATTTGTTTCCCCTAAAACTCTTTACTTCAGTATAAAACTGTCCTTGCATCCTGCATCATCTTAATACCCTGAACCAGAGTATTTATCACCTTATTTGGGGTCATCGTCTACACACATTTACTAATGTTCTCGTTATTATATAGATACATGCCTATCTCCTCCATGGCTCAAAACTTTCTCAGAAGTGAATTCTTTGGTCAAATCACTTGTTAATCTTAGTACTTAGCATAGCCCAGCACTTCACATAATAAACATTCAATAAACATTTGTTTAACCAGTGAATGAACAATGAAAATGGTTTTAAGCCACAGATACTCTCTACAGTTTTACCAGGCACATTGTACTTACCACTCCACACTTACTGAAGTGGGCTGACAATCAGAGAAAATCGTGTTCCTTTTCACCATGGATTTAAGCTGTTAAATGAATAACAAATGAAGACCTCTACCCATATTAAAGGCGTCTCTTTCATTATTATTGTTAAGATGCATTAGCAGACTGTAGCACTTGATTGAAGCATTCTTGGCTGCGATGGCCACTGAAGGCTTTAAGCTTGAGAACTGCTAAACTGTGAAGGGAAACACAAAAGATAAAGGTTTGCATTTCCTTTGATCTGCTCAGGGTGTCTGATTGAGTTTTCACTTTCTTTCAAATTTGTATCAGATTGAAACTTAGAAAAGAGCAATAGGAGGGACTAGAGTTTTAGAGAGTTTCATACTATTTTTACAGAAGTAAGGTGAGGATAGGGCCACTGGTACTAAATGCATTCAATTTTAAATTTAAATTACTTGGAGATACTAATCTCTCTTCAATAAGTACTTCTTGCCCTGCCCCCTCTCTAGAAGACACACATTCTCTTTCTCTTTCTCCCTCCCACTTCACCATTTTATGCCCCTTTTAGTATGTTGTACTTACATTTTAAAAATATGTTGTTGTTGCTTTACCATAACTGTAAGAGCACCATAATCAAGGAGCAAAGACTTCCAAGGCTAAGCCTTGTTTCTCTTATATATCTATCTATTATATCTATCCTCAGTGCTTTCATTTACTTGGATTTTCTGACATAAACATTTCTGTACATAAGGCATGTGAAGCTCAGCCAAAGTAACTGAATTACACCCAAAATACACAGATCCGAATGTGGGTTTCATTCCTGGGTACCATGCTACGGACTGTTAAATTGTGTTCTGAGTAAAATGGGAATAGATCACTTTAAACCTGGTGACAAGCATAAAGGCAGGCTGTGTTTAACTGTATACCTATCAAACCCATTCCCATATGGGTTTCAATTAACTATTGATAAATCTATAGGGCAGTAAAATCAAAAGAAGAAGGTGCATGTGGTGTCTTGCGGTAGAATAAATTGTCCCTGTGTATGTAGAAAAGACTTTGTAATTAAAAGTTGTCATTATTATTTGTGTTGCTTTATGCATCTACAGACTATAAACTTTTTCACAGGACTCTACAGATCCAACAACTATTTACAACAAAGGGATTTTTAAGCAGTAAACTTGTGTGTTTTCCATACTCTACCACTTCCCTGAAAGTTCATCCTAAACAACTTGGACATAGGAAAGAAAACTTTCCAAGATTTAAGTTACTCAGGAGGTAGAGAACAAAATGCTTAATTTTTGAAGCTACATTAAGGCAAGTAATTAGGGACCCATTATGTGGTAAAAGCGTATTAACATATCTCCAAAAGGTAATCTACTCCCACTTAGCTTTATTGACCTGCCTGATAAATCCCACAGAAGGTGATGGTGGAGTTCCATTTATTTTAGGAAACACAATTTAGATAGAAATTTAGTAACCGTCTGAAACTCCAGTGCTTTGGCCACTTCATGCGAAGAGTTGACTCATTGGAAAGACTCTGATGCTGGGAGGGATTGGGGGCAGGAGGAGAAGGGGATGACAGAGGATGAGATGGCTGGATGGCATCACTGACTCGATGGACGTGAGTCTGAGTGAACTCTGGGGGTTGGTGATGGACAGGGAGGCCTGGTATGCTGCGATTCATGGGGTCACAAAGAGTCGGACACAACTGAGCGACTGAACTGAACTAAACTGTTGAGGTAGAAAGAAATGAACACATTTGTTTCATCTTGAAATGTTCTCTTTTGGAGAATTTAAGTAACCTCAAGAGAAGGACCATTGAATATTTAGGTAGTCTTTGAAAAATGAGATCCTTTCCCAGATCTTAACTCTTGTGGCAAAGCCCAAATGTATCTTTGTTTCTGACAATGTCATAAATCCATGTTTGCGGGAAGAATTTACTCTGTGCTTTTNCATTTGTTTCATCTTGAAATGTTCTCTTTTGGAGAATTTAAGTAACCTCAAGAGAAGGACCATTGAATATTTAGGTAGTCTTTGAAAAATGAGATCCTTTCCCAGATCTTAACTCTTGTGGCAAAGCCCAAATGTATCTTTGTTTCTGACAATGTCATAAATCCATGTTTGCGGGAAGAATTTACTCTGTGCTTTTACATTAATCTTCATGAATAGTCAAAGTAATTTCCTCTTACTGTTCAAACTCTCAGGTAGTAATTGGTCAGTAATACCAGAAACCAAAACATATAAAGACTTTCTAAATTAGCATATGATGTTATATTGAACAATTAATGAATATTCTACAAATTTGTCCTGTGTAATCACCACATTTTACTTTAAAATAATGATGGCTGTCAAGATTTAAATCTGAGTGCCAGTATTTGCCAAACAGAAATTCTGTTTATCAATTAGCTATACTGTTCTTAAAAATATTTTTAAAGGGGCAACAGGATGGGATGGTTGAATAGCATCACCAATCCGACGGACTTGAGTTTGAGCAAACTCTCGGAGATAGTGAAGGACAGGGAAGCCTGTCCATGGGGTCACAGAGCTGGACATGACTTAGTGACTAAACAACAAGTACATACTGACAAAGGTTGACTAGAGATTATAAAAATTAAAATAGTTTAGATTTTTCATTCTCAGTTTTCCATTGATTGAGATTCTTAGAATTTTAAGACAGTAAGAAGCCACCATTCCTTAGGTTTCAAAGTTAATTTTATCCTGAAAGTCCATTACTCACATGAAATCTGGTGAGGAACACCAATATGGAGAGAGGGGAGCTTCTCAGGGTAAACCAGAACGGAAATGGGTGCTGTAGAATTTCTCCCAATTTCCTACCTGCCATGCTTTCTCAAAAATTTTGTCAGGTACAGCTTGGAAAGTAATGATCTCATCAAATAAATACCAGTTTGTAGAATAATTAACAAGAAAAAATCTGGAGATGTTAAGTGCACTGAATTATCTAGTAACACAGAGAAATTAAGGCAAAAATGAGAATAGATATCAGTTCAGTAATCTTTTATAACAAGCTTCTCCATGAACTCATACCTGAGAAAAATTTGCTCTTGTTGATCAGTCCATCTTCTCAGCAACTGCGTCATTTATTGGCTGTGCCATCATGACACGATGCATTCTGGGAAATGCTTCAGGTTAGTGAAGTATTCTACCTCTTTGGGGGCCTGAAAACCATTTGAGGGTAGAAACTATATAGAACATCTCTTGGAATCCCATATTGTACTTTTAGTCTACAAAAAACAAACAATGGATAAAAGATAAAACCAACCATAGATTTTTTATGCAGGATTGCTCTTTGGGTAATACATTTTGCAGAACACATTTACACAGAATATGAATATGTGTCTCCTAAAAAAAAGAATTCCATGTACAAATATACGTGAAAGAGGTTGGATTAAACAAAAGTTAAACAGTGCCAATGGAATTCTCAGGTTTTTAATATGCTAACATACATTGTGAATCTGCAATAACTGGAATTTTTCTAATTTATTTGTCATTGAGCCTTTTAAAAATGTGTTTACTACTGTATCCCTCACGATGGTGATCTGTAGAATATATTTAGTAAAGTATAAGGAAGGGACAAGTCTAGGCGCCAAAAGTTTGGTGATTCTAACTTGAACACTCCTTTTATTATGTAAGCTTCAGGAAGTAACTTATCTGAGCCTCAGTTTCTTCATCCATGAAAATGACATATATAACACTAGCATGGCCTTTGAGAGAGTTAGTTATAGAATAGGGTTATGATTATAAAATTATTTACATAAATTTACACACTATTTAAATGTAAAGTATGCTTTTGTACTGTAAGTTTATAATCATAATTTCAGTGGATTAAATTTGAATAGAGACACAAAGAGCATAGTTACAGCAAACCTTTTCAGGAAAAAAAATAGTAATGTTTCAGTCAATTATGTACTCTCAGATGTTAANGGGTCGCAAAGAGTCAGACAGGACTGAGCGACTGAAATGAACTGAACTGAACTGAACTGACTTCAGTTATGGACCATGATCTGAGTAATGGTTACATGCAAGTTTATACACAAAAAATTTCATCATGTTACATATTATCAATGACTATTCTAAACCCTAAAGAGGAAAGGCAAGGCAGAAAGTAAGGAGAAAGGAAACTGAAAATACAGAACTATGTCCTAGAGCAAGTCACTTGTAAAGGTAATGCCATGCATCACACTGGTAGATGGGAAGAGAGAGAACCACACTGTGAACAAGAGCTGTGTCTTGAGCTGCCAGGACAGGGGAGTCATGTTATTTTCCAAATGGATTCATCCAAGCAGGGTGTCACAATCTTTTTGGGGGGTCACAGACACTCATGTGGTGCAATCTGAACTTGAATCTTTGCCCTCCTACCTTCTTCAAGGTGCAATTTTAAACAAGTGACTTACTATCTCCAGCCCTCAATTTCTTCACCTATAAAATGAACATCATAATCCTGAGCTCAGTGAGTCATTATGAGAGTTAAAGGGCATCAACAGTAGTTGGAAAAACAGTCAGTAACTTCTGATTGGAGAATATCATAGAAACTACAAATGCTCCCACCAGAAAAATGAACTCATTCACATTCACACATTTCGATATAGGATAATAGNGCTCAGTGAGTCATTATGAGAGTTAAAGGGCATCAACAGTAGTTGGAAAAACAGTCAGTAACTTCTGATTGGAGAATATCATAGAAACTACAAATGCTCCCACCAGAAAAATGAACTCATTCACATTCACACATTTCGATATAGGATAATAGGAGAGTCAAGACTGTCCTGTAAGCTCACGGTGGCCCTAATTGTGGCTGTTAAGGCATAACAAAGGCATGGCAGGCCTGTGCAGGTGCCAAAGCCCCAAGAATGCTCAGGGCTGGCACACAGCAGCCCTGCTGTCATCACAGACGGCAATTGACAGCCCTGGGGGGCCTCTGTCAGCCTGGTGGCAAACTGACATCTAATTGCACCAGCTTCCACGCTAACCTGCCAGGTGATGGGACCCAGGGGAACTGCAGGGAAAGCAGTGAACGGCACCTGCAGCAGGACCAAGCCGGTCCCCACCTGGAGCCACGCCTGCCTGTGCAGAGAAGCAGAGAGCAGAGCCTGCGGCAGCAAGGCGGAAATGAGAGCAGCTGGGATGATGGCTCATCACACTCATTCATCTCCACCACCTTCAGCGACCATGTGTCATTGGCTGGAGCACAGCTGGCCTCCCCGGAGGTGCCTTGTTTGTATGAACAGGGGTGGTAATGTGCCAGACAGCTGGAGAAGCCCACTCTGCCAAGTGGGTGTGGTGGTATACTTCTTGGAGTGGGAGCACAGGTTTTCTCCACATCCAGCATTGGGGGTGGGGGTGGGGGCTGTGAGCAGGTGTCCATTGGTGGGATGTTTCCTGGCACCACGGGGCATCACTGATGGGGGGGCCTCTCTGACACCCAGCTGAGGGCCCTGCATCGGGTGCTGTGAAAGGGCTGAGAGGAGGGCAAACTGCTGCCCAACTGCAGAGAGCGGGTAGAGGAAACTTTGTGATGTGTCTGTGATGGACAGTCTTTCATCTTCTGTTTCTCCAGCAAGACAACAACCTAGACTCTTGACCGCTTTCTCACCCTGTCTTCATATGTCAGCCATAAGAATCAGACCTCCCTGCTATCTCAGAACGTTTTTTTTCAAAGTAGGGATTATTTCACTTGGTCTCTCTGGCTTTTACGAAAATCTCCAAAGTCACTGACTGCCGATGGACCTGCTTTTGAATTCACTTTAGTTGTGGCAGAATTCATTTTGGTACCCCTGGCAGCCACACAACAAGGCCACCCTCAGCTCCTAGAGGCCACCTGCAATTCCTTGCCACTGGCCCTCTCTGTAGGCTGGGTCTGACCCCAAGGAAACTTGCTTCTTCAAAACCAGCAAAAGAGAAAAGAACAGGTCTAGAAGCAAGACAGAGTCATACATAGTGTAATACCATAGGAGGGACATCCCATCAGAAGTCAAGTGGGCCTTAGAAAGCATCACTACAAACAAAGCTAGTGGAGGTGATGGAATTTCAATTGAGCTNGCAGGCTATATCCTTCCCTGGACCACTTCGCAGCCCTTCCAAGGGCCTTTGCCTCGACCCCTGGCCATATGTTGACTGATATCTGATGACCAGTGAAGGCTTAAATGCTCAACATGGACTCACAGTGAGACAGCCAGGGCACCAGGCATGTCATCCAGCTATGTTGAGCAGCTGAAGGGTCTGTCCCTGCTAGTCAGGGCCTGCTACTGGAGAAATGAATGGCAAACCACTTCAGTATTCTTGCCTTGAGAACCCCATGAACAGTTCTATTTTAGAAACACTAAATTGTGAAATTTATGCAACCTAAAATCAATAAAATATGGCACTACTGTATCTCAATTAGTGTATATTGTTCTAGACACAGCATAATTTAATAGGCACACTTAGTTTCTTGATAGATCCAAGAGTGATATAAATGAATTAGGACTTAAAATAATTAGACTTTATTCCCAACCTGAAAGTAATCTCAAACTCATATTAAAACCTTTATACATTAAAGGCTTAGACAGCCTACCAAGAGTGACAAGTTCAATGAGATTTGTGAACCAAACTAGTTGGTTATTATTTCTGTTGCCTAAGCCTAAGTGATATGAATGAAAATTTACACTGGGCCAGTGTTCTTTATACCAAAACAGCTTTGAAAATCAATCTATTCAGTGTGAGGAAATATGTACAATTTTTACAATTTACCAAGGTTCTACAAGTTAGTTTAATCATTGTTAAGGTAAGATATCAATCATAGATTTCTAAGATTCTCATAAACTATTTGTCTATCTAGAGTTCCAAATTTCCTGAAGAATAAACAAAAGAGCTACTGCTGAATGGTAGAGCCTTCTGCATTCCAAATGACCACAAACACATACTTTATTTGCAAAAATCTTGCCAATCCTTGCTAATTATCCTAGTTTCAAACTAAGTGAAGTGTTCCAATAAACAAGTGCTTCAAAATTATAAGAGCCAAACATTTGCTTAAAAAATTTGTTTGGCTTATATTAGGGCATAAAAGGACTTCTCTTACTAAGATATTTAAAATGTAGTTCTACTGATAGCTAACTATTTATGAAATTTATTATTTGTATCTGCAATCTGCTATTTAGATCCACCTATATGTATATAATTATTTGCAATCTGCAAATAGTTATAATTAAGCACCACCAAGCAAAAGCATGATAAGATTTGTGACACCTGCAAATTTCCTTCAAAAAAGAGTATAATCGCTACTGATTAGCTAGTTAGGTGATTTTTTTTTTTCTGGTTGCTTTATATCAGTTCTTTTAATATTCATATGTGTATATTTCAAACATCCTCAAAAGGGTATGTTTCTTTCAGTTAAACTCCACTATAGTTTTAAGTCTTGGATGGAAATGGTGAGTGAAATTACCCAGATGTGTAAGCACATGTTTAACATGGGAGGAGACAGCTCTCAGTACACAATTTACTCATAGATTTGAAAGAAATATATTAATATTATTTACATCCCTGACCAAAAAGAAATCAGTTCATTTACATTTTATCCTGTTCAAAAATTGGCAAAGGCAAAAAGCTGCTGGAAAGAGAGATGATTTGAAATGCTAATGTGGTACAAAGCAATAGAGATGTCCAAGAGAATTTGGAGTGAATAAGGCTTTCAAATCTGGGCTCATGTAAAATGGAAACTAAAAGTGCATGTTCTTTGGCTTCATTACCAAAGTAGGAGGATAGTATCCAGATGCTGTTCTCTGTAAAGTGGATGTAGTGGCTAACACTTTGGGCTTAAAATTAGAAAGTACAAGAAGGTTAAGAGACTTGGCAAAGTTCACTTATGTAAAAGAATCAGTACATGCAGTTAGCCTGACAGAAGCTTATTCCACAGCTCTTTCCTTTATGCTATAAAACTTCCCATTAATATAAGTACTTCATCCAGTAATAAACTAATATGCACAGGGCTTCCCTGGTGGCTCAATGGTAAAGAATCTGCCCGCAGTGTGGAAGGCCTGGGTTCAATCCCTGGGTTGGGAAGATCCCCTGGAAGAAGGAAATGGCAACCCACGCCAGTATTCTTGCCTGGAGAATAGCATGCATCAAGGAGATACACAGTCCAAGGCGTTGCAACGAGTCGGACTTGGCTGAATGACTAACACTTACATTGATGGGTATGCTGGGTGGTTCTGATGATCTAGGTCAGCCTTGTCCCATCTTGGCGTGGCTCACTCACACATCTGCACCTAGCTGTGTGTGAGCCGGGGGCTAGGTGTCCTAGGATGGACTTCATTATTGCCTGGCACTTGGCAGGCAGTCATCTGATATAAGGACTAGACCTTATGTCTTTCCTTATCCAGCAGATTATCCTGAGCTTGTTTTCAGGGTAATAACAGCATTATCAAGACAGCAAACAGTAGTGTGGGGATCCTTGGAACTGGCAGTTTCACATACACTGCATTCTATTTAATAGAACAATTCACATAACCAGCCTAGATTGACAGAGTAGAGAAACCGATTCTACTCATGATGGAAAGCATTATCAAGCCACATGGCAGAGGGCTTAGAAAGAGATGATGAGCTGGGGACATGTTTTTAATCAGCCTACCAAAGCAGAATATTTTGTAGGAATCAGAGAAAATTTCTCGAAAGAGAGCACAGTTGAATTGAGACTGAGTTATATGAATGTTATATATGCAGCAATAAAAAAAGAATGGTTTGGCATATGTGGAGACAGAGACAGTACTAATAATGTAAATAATTGATGCTTTCTGTTATTAATATTATGAAGAACTCACTCTGATTTTAATTTCTATATAGTTTTAATAGTTGAAAAAAAGAGATAAAGATGAAATTACACTTATTAAATGAACTGATTAAATTTGAAGTGCAATGTTAATGTAGTTTTTCTTCTCTTTGTAAGATTTCCCTATTTAGCTGCAACTGAACCCAAAGGATTCAAATGTGAATTGAGTCTGAATTCAATCTCTTTTATGTGTCAGACAGACACAATTGGGAGTGTCATAGGCCTATTGTGCTATGTGCTGTGCTGTGTTCTTAATTGCTCAGTTGTGTCTAACTCTTTGTGACCCCAAGGACTGTAGCTTGCCAGGCTCCTCTGTCCATGGGGATTCTCCAGGCAAGAGAACTAGAGTGGGTTGCCATGCCCTCTTCCAGGGGATCTTCCCAACTCAGGGATCGACCTAGGTCTCCCACATTGCAGGGGGATTCTTTACTGACTGAGCCACCATGGAAGTTCTAGGCATATTTTAATTCATGGCAGCTTTTCAAAGTAAATGGTAATTGTCAGTATAATAATTTTTTCAAGTTTCCTTACTAAAAATGTTTCTATATAATAGAAGTTTTAACATCCTATTTCATAAGAAAATAATAAAAATGACTGTGTACACCAACATAAAAATAAAATGAAACAGCAATGAAAACAAATGATTATGAACTTTTACTTAGAATTATTCAATAACCTTAGAAAAATATAAAGATCATTTGAATTTACAAGTTGATATTATTCAATTGTGTGTGCCTGCTAGGATGCCTCTTTCATGTCTTACTATTTATGATTCCATGGACTTTAGCTTGCCAAGCTCCTCTGTCCGTGGGATTCTCCAGGCACGAATACTGGAGGGGGTTGCCATGCCCTCCTCCAGGGGATCTTCCTGACCCAGGGGTGAAATCTAAGTCTCTTACATCTCTCGCATTAGCAGGCAAGTTCTTTACCACTGCAGCTCCTAGGAAGCCTATTACATATTAAAATATACAAGAGCTCTTTAGAAGTATTTTTGATTGATTATTTGGCATTTTCTTATCATAATTAATAGTTGGTAAAGAATCTGCCTGCAATGCAGGGGACCCTAGTTTGATTCCTGGGTTGGGAAGATCTGCTGGAGAAGGAATTGGCTGCCCACTCCAGAATTCTGGCCTGGAGAATTCCATGGACTGTAAAGTCCATGGGGTCACAGAGTTGGACATGACTGAGTGACTTGTACTTGTGCTTTATCATAATTAAATCATTATTGCTAATGATTTTCTAATTGATTTTTTTTTTCCTGACTATTAAGAACATTCTGGGATCTCTTCTTTACTTTTACACTTCAGTGTTACTCCCAACAACAAAACATTCCAATCTGTCCTCATTTTAAATCTCTCCTTACAACTCTCTTTTATTATTTCAACTTTAGATATACAGAGTTAACTGTGGAATAATTTATTTTTGTTTAAAAATATGTAAAAATATAGAAAAAATTCTGCATCAGTCTTTCCCTATGCCCATAATGTAAATATGTTAGCCTACCGATAAGAAGTCAGTTACATCTGCTTTGCTCATACATTAAAAACAAAGTTTAGGAAATGAAAATAAGTTTTTAAAAGCAGAGCTTCTAGGGTTTTGTCTATCAGAGCATAATTAAAACAAGGAGTACAAAATTGATTTCAGGAGGCAACAGGTTTGTGGAGTCAAGCATGTGTGCCTACCTGAGCAAGTGATAAAGTCATTCACTCAATTCACCTCCTGCACCACTAGTAATAAAAGCCTGGCAGAGACACAGATCAATTTTTAGACCTCTGAAGGATCTGAGAGCTTTTCTAGTCCAATACCTTAATTCTATAATTGAGGAAACTGAGACACAGAATAAGTGATTGCTCAAGATCCCAAAGCTATGGGAAAAACTGGATAAGAATGGAGATCTTCTAGGATTTCCCTGGTCATCCAGTGGCTAAGACTTCATGCTCTCAATGCAGGGGACTCAGGATCAATCCCTGGTCAGGAAACTAGATGCCACATACCAAAACTAAGAGCTTGCATGCTGCATCTAAAGAAGAAGTAAAGATCCCTTATGCCACAAAGATGATCAAAGATTCCATATGCTGCAACTAAGACACAGTGCTGTTGAATAAATTAATATTAAAAAAAAAAAAANACACAGGTAAAAATGAGTCAAAAAAACGACAACTGTTTATAGAAGTAATTTTGCAACTGTTAAACAAAAGAGGAATTAAAGTTTAAAAAGCTAGTGTTCAATCACTTTTTATATTTGTATAAGAACAATGTCTTTGGTTTCCAAAAGAGGACACTGTTAATTTAGATATTTGGGAGAAGGTAGGATAACAGCTAAAAACTTACTATACTTTGCATGGGCCAGAAAAGTTTCCTGTAGGTGCTTTTGCTCTGTGGAATATGATTAAAAATGTCCTGGACCCTCGTCATGAGACTGTTAGATGGCCTATGGGAGAGGCTACAGCGGTGGATGGTGGTGGGTCTCCACCTTCTGTGCAGATCATATTTTCTGCCAATTGATGGAGAAAAGGAGGGACACTGTGCTCTACCTCCAGAGGATGGAGAGGGCTTACAAGACGCTGCAGTTGGGCGCCCTGGTGAGCCCCCTCCCCCTCTATGCAAACCTTTAAAAATTTATCCAACATTTTCTGATGTAAGGCGAGATTGCTGCTGCCTCTGTTTGCGCCTCCCAGGGTCCAGGAGTTCCCCACTTTGTCCCCAAAGCCTCTTAAAGTGTTGCCTAAGGCTGAAAAAGATAAAAAGTTTTTTGAACAAAGGAACTTTGAAAGGGGACACGTGCACAATATACAGAGCTCACTCCGGAGAAAATCCTCTCAGGGGGGCCTCACCCAGGCTAGGAGAGAAGTGGAGTGAAAAGGAGACTTGGCAACAATATTAACCCCTGAAGTGCCGGTTACTCCAACGGGAGTGGCTGGCCCCCTACCTGAGGGCATTGTGAGACTTGTGCTAGGGTGTAGCTCTCTTTGTTTTCAAAGAATTTTGGTGGTGCCTGGTGTAGTAGATTCTGATTATATTGGAGAGATTAAAGTTTTGATATCGCCTTCTACCAAAACTGTGCAAATTAATAAAGGTCAAAGAGTAACATAGCTTTTGCTTTCATCTTATTATTAGACAAGAAAAAATTTGACTTCTCAAGCTAGGGGCCCCAAAACATTTAGATCTAGTNAGATTCTGATTATATTGGAGAGATTAAAGTTTTGATATCGCCTTCTACCAAAACTGTGCAAATTAATAAAGGTCAAAGAGTAACATAGCTTTTGCTTTCATCTTATTATTAGACAAGAAAAAATTTGACTTCTCAAGCTAGGGGCCCCAAAACATTTAGATCTAGTGATCTAGCCTTTTGGGTGCCAAAAATTACAGCTCCAAGGCCTTTAAAAGATCTTTTAATTCAAGAAAATAAAATGTCAGGGCTGTTAGATACTGGAACAGATGTCTCTTACATTGCTGAAACAGATTGACCCTATTCCTACCAAGTCAGCACTGTTCAATCAGATAGCTAAATTAAACAGGGAAAATTTAAATGTTCCTCTCCACATCATGTTTTATACCATGCTTTGTTTATAATTAATCATTTAAACATAGACATACAGAGACAGACTGCAATGACAAAGCACTGGACCCTGGCAATGATCAATCTAGATAGCATATTAAAAAGCAGAGACATTACTTTGCCAACAAAAGTCTATCTAGTCAAAGTTATTATTTTTTCCAGTAGTCATGTATGGATGTGAGAGTTGGACTGTAAAGAAAGCTGAGCACCAAAGAACTGATGCTTTTGAACTGTGGTGTTGGAGAAGACTCTTGAGATTCCCTTGGACTGCAAGGGGATCCAACCAGTCCATCCTAAAGGAGATCAGTCCTGGGTGTTCATTGGAAGGACTGATGCTGAAGCTGAAACCCCAATACTTTGGCTACCTCATGCAAAGGGCTGACTCATTGGAAAAGACCCTGATGCTGGGAGGGATTGGAGGCAGGAGGAGAAGGGGACAAAACAGATGAGATGGCTGGATGGCATCACCAACCGATGGACATGGGTTTGGGTGAACTCCGGAAGTTGGTGATGGACAGGGAGGCCTGGCACGCTGCGATTCATGTGGTCGCCAAGAGTTGGACATGACTGAGTGACTGAACTGAACTGAAGGTGCTTAGAGGGAAATATTTGTTTTACAATTTTTTTAAAATTTCCATATTATAATACTACATGTAAGCCTCAAAGAAACTCCATTGCTTTCAACATCTCCCCTCAACCAAATCTTTTAAAAATGTGCAATGCTTCTTCCTGGAAACATGTTCATAAACTGCTATTTGGATACCTCTGTCTCTCTCTCCCTCTCTTTCTCTTTTTCTCTTCATAACTAGCTAGCTGTGATGAATAGACAGATGACAGCAAAATAGATAATTTTCAACTATTCCATTACATAATAAGATATTAATATTCTGCTACTAGATTTTGAAAATATATTTTGAATGCTTTCAGTGTTTTGTTTTACTTAACTCACACTTTTGATTCTATCTTGATGGCTAAACTGGCCTTGGTGCTGAAAGAGTATTTGTTGATATACTTTTTTTTCTCCACCGGTATGCTCTTGTGAATGCTGAACCTTGCAGTAGATGAAATGAACTCTCAAGGGCACTGTTTTCACTGTCAACAAAAGGAAACTTTCCTTCCGCCAAACACTGTTCCTCAGACCAGTTCAGCACTCCAAAAAAAAAAAAAAAAAANTATACTTTTTTTTCTCCACCGGTATGCTCTTGTGAATGCTGAACCTTGCAGTAGATGAAATGAACTCTCAAGGGCACTGTTTTCACTGTCAACAAAAGGAAACTTTCCTTCCGCTAAACACTGTTCCTCAGACCAGTTCAGCACTCCAAAAAAAAAAAAAAAAAAAGAATGGGGATATGGAAACAGCTGTTCCCAGTCACCTGAGGAGGAAATACTCACTGGATACTTCAGGCTACAGCATATTTTTCCCTGAACTACCCCAATAATTGCCTTCTACCTTCATGGTAAAAGTGGTTTGAATGTCCACTTAAGTTAATGTCTCTTTTTACATTTCCCTCTCTTCATCCAAATACAATGTTGAGATCATCCCCAGATTATTTTTTATTATACTTGGTTTTGGGTGTGTTAGGGTGTCCACTCCTCGTGGAACCAAAGGGCACCTGTCAGGGCAAAGGAAGCCTCTGCTTCCAATTATTTCTGCCCTACAGGCACTTCTCATAAAGGAGCTTTCTCTGCCAAGTTCTAGTTATTATTTCCTGAGTCTTTTTTTTTTTTTTTTTCCTTTCCAAGATACCTCTTGAGACCAAAACTTCTGACAGTACTGCAACTTTGCAACACTAGATATTACAAGAATCTCTCATTATTTTGGCTTTTTCACTTCCTGACTTTTCATACACCTATAATTGTATGCTTTGCGGTCTTTCCGTTTAGATTAAATGGAAAGCAGTATCCTTTAAGAAATTTTTTTCTTTCCTTTATTTCTGTGGTTATTATTAGAAAGAGAGGTTTCCAGTAATGTTGTTGAAAGTACCAATCTGTCTACTTCATTTTTAACATTGTCTTAAATTTAATCTTTTTTTCTTTCAATTTGCTATGCTCTGAATGTCAGAAAAGTTTCTAAGGATAATATAATGGCAAAACTTTCACCCTTCTTTGCACATTCATAGACAGTTGAATTTAAAAGGAAACTTTTCAGGGATGATAGTGTGGATGTAAAATCACACTTTGTCTGTTCTTACTTACGTGTCTAAAGAAAGTAAGAAATACTGCTTAGAAAGGGAATGTTCAAAGGAATATATGTTCCAGATATACCAACATTTTGCATTATTTTGAAAATATCTTTGAGGTGTAACTTTCAGCTAAAACAATCAAAAAAGAAATCACACTGTAATATCATCAGTAAATCAAACATTTCTCTTGGGTCATATTCCATATTTCTTTTGGTATATCAGTAAGAATTTGATTAGTTTGGAGATGTTTTTATCTGAAAATCTGCTTAATTTATATTTTATTTTTTAGTTCTGAGAATCTACTTAATCTTAAAATTATTTTGTAGATCTAGTCTACTAAAGTTCAGACCAACAGTACTTAGATATAACTTTGAAATACCCTATTAAAACTATAGATCTAATTAGGATTCCATAGTAATAGAGGACATACATGTCTCTGTATGCATATATGTGTGAAATAAAAAATCATCTAGTTACAAAATAAACTAAAAATTGACCAAATTCTAAATAAATTTTGTATAGTTGTACAACTTCAAGGCAACTGAAAAGAATATTGGGACATTTATTATTAAACCATGGATTTGAAAGCTTTATTCACTGCTTACACTATTTAAATATTATTTTCTTTTAACTTTAAATAAAAAGAAAATTGATACTGATTTAAGAACAAATGAAACTATCAATGTTAACTAATGCAGTCTATTATTATGAGCCAGTTTTTGTTGTTGTTGTTTGTTTGTTTTTAATATAGCCATTCTGGGGGAACAATGTGAAATCATAGAAAAAACTTGAGGAAATCTGCCAAAGCAAGATGATTTAAAAATGAGAATCAGAAAAATATTAAACAAGGATTATTCCACAGAAGCCCCTAGATTCCCTAAATGCATATCCATACACACATCCACACACACATAGACACACACACACATGTGCATGCATGCAGTGTGCTAAGTTGCATCAGACTCTTTGCTACCCCATGGACTGTAGCCAAGGGCTCCTCTGTCCATGGAATTCTTCAGGCAAGAATACTGGAGTGGGTTGCCATACCCTCCTCCAGGGGATCTTACTAACCCAGGGATCAAGCCCACATCTCAAATATTTACTGCATTGGCAGGCAGATTCTTTACCACCAGCACCACCTGGGAAGACACCCCCCCACCGCCCCTGGCACACACATATACCCATAGTCAATTCAGAAAGAACTGTAAGTTTACGCAGCATGCATAGGCATCATTTTCTGCTAGACTTTACAAATGTTGTAAACATTTGAATTCCATTTCTCTTTGTAAATCAGACAGAATCACTGAGTCCATTAACTTACTTTGCTATGGATATCCAAGGACATCACTCGACAGTATATATTCAGAAGCTTAATAAAAGACAAATATCCACACTGAGCAGGATGTTAGTATGATATAGTAAAAATAATATGGTCTTTGGAACAACAGCCAACAGCATTCAGAGTTGCTGCTACTGCTGCTAAGTCACTAAGTCATGCCCAGCTCTTTGTGATTCCATGGACTCACCAGTCTTCCCTATCAATGGGATTGTCCAGGCAAAATACTGGAGTTAGTTGCCATTTCCTTCTCCAGGGCATCCTTCTGACCCAGGGATCAAATCTGCATCTCCTACATTGGCAGGCAGGTTCCTTACCACTGAGTCACTGGGGAAATTTAGCACTGTTATAATTTAGATAAGCAACAAATTCTATCTGAGCTTCAGTTTCCAAAGGAATAACATGAAGAAGGCTATATTTAAGATTTATAACAATTAAGTGAAGTCATATATATAAAAGACTTTTTATGGAATCTGACATTTAGATGTTAAATTTTTTTTTTTGCCTTCAGTAATTTTTATTTAAGTTTCGATGAAAATTTTTTAAACAAGTTTTTGGTTATTATATAGTCAGCATAAGATTAGCAAATGTCCCGTTGATATTGTTTGGTACTATATACAATACAATATGGAAAAGAACAGGGATTCTTTTTTTTTTTCTAGTAGTTATTTTTTTTTCCTTATTTATTTATTTATTTTCCATCTCAGGGGTACATGAGTTCCCAATCTTGAACCCCCTCCCCCCACCTCCCACCCCATATCAACTCTCTGGATCATCCCCATGCACCAGTCCCAAGCATCCTGTATCCTGTATTGAATATAGACTGACGATTCATTTCTTACATGATATTATACCTGTTTTAGTGCCATTTAGATGTTAATATTATGGTGAATATCATCATATATTTCAAAGCTTTTCAATGCTACAAATGAGGCAACACATGACTTACCCAGAATTACACTTGTGGAATTATCAAGACTAAAAGAGGGTTTCACTATTCTTTCTTACCAAGGATACTGGGGGAAAATATTATAGTCATAGAAAAACATTTCTTATAGTAAACATGTGATGTAAAAGATGTTTCCAGGCACATGGGACAATAAGTCATGCAGATATGAGACATAGAAAGGTTTCCACTTCTGGCTGATCCCATCTGATTGAGTAGGACCTTCCCTGCCAGCTGTTAAAACATCTAAATAGTCTTATGGCTACAAGGCACAAATGGTACTCTGTAGCAGTTGGCAGAACAATCTTCCATTTCATGTTATGGTTTCAAATTCCCACTGAAGATATCGTCTCATGACCAGAAGACTAAGTATGGTGTAGAGATGTCCAGTTTTCAATTTTGTGGCTCAAACTAGAGGAGTTCTGTTACATTAAAAACTATCACACATCATTCCCTTATAGGTAGGTTCCAACTGCTGCACCTACACTGCCATTGGACCAGAATTAAATCTGATACTGAACGTAACTAAATGTCAGTCTGCCAGCAAATGATTCAGGAATGCTATACGAATACATTTTTCCTTTTAGTAAAATCAATGCCAACTCAGCTGCTTGCTGAATGACATTGCTTGAAGCATTTTAAGAACCATAATCAAGAAATTCAACAGCAATCTTTTTTATCAGAATTGCTAACAACTTTTATCATAGTCAAGCCAAAGTCAACAGAAGCAGAATGTATAAAATAGGGGTCTTTATATCATCATCTTGTACAAATAGAGCAGCCCTCCTTGGCTGTACATCAATAATAAAGTAAGTAAGATTATTTTCATCATACCTACAAGCCTTGAGTTCAGGACCTGAGTGTGCTCTTGGTTACTCAGCTGTATGATCTTGATCCCATGTCATACTTTGGACTGGAAAAGGAGGAATTAAACTAAGTAATTTTTAAATTCCCTTTCATCTAGGTTTCTATGATTGTCCTTATCCACCCTCAGTGTAGGAAAATAGATATCTCGAGTTTCTACTCACAATACCAAAGTTACGCAGTGTTTTATTTTGCTTGTTTAGTTCAGTTATCCAAGGACTTTACATGGCACATCTATTATATGACTGGCACACTGCAGAATTCTGGGGATAAAACAACAGTCCACACTATTGCTGCTGCTGCTAAGTCGCTTCAGTCGTGTCCGACTCTGTGCGACCCCACAGACGGCAGCCCACCAGGCTCCCCCGTCCCTAGGATTCTCCAGGCAAGAACACTGGAGTGGGTTGCTATTTCCTTCTCCAATGCATGAAAGTGAAAAGTGAAAGTGAAGTCGCTCAGTCGTGTCCGACTCTTCGCGACCCCATGGACTGCAGCCCACCAGGCTCCTCCATCCATGGGATTTTCCAGGCAAGAGTACTGGAGTGGGGTGCCATTGCCTTCTCCGGTCCACAGAATTAAGAAACTTAAAAACAATAATTCCCCAAGCTCTGAATTACTATAACATTCATTGTTTTGTGCAGACTCCTGGACTCAGTATTCTAAGACATCTCTTATTTATCTGATGACCAACCCATGGTAATGCAGACTGCTTACTACGGCGCACTGTTTCCACAAAATGAAATTCTTGATAGTTGGAAATGGGGTGAGTGTGAGATTATCTTATTATTAAAAAACAAAAAAAACACTGTTTACAATGGAAGTACAAAATGTACCGAAAGGGTAGTTTTTGCACATTGACGTTAATTCTTTGATGTTCCAATAATTACTATATACTGGTCAGAATTTCTGAGTGTTAGGTACCCATTGCTTTGTTGAAAATATATAGAAAATATATTCATAAATCATTCATAAATTATAGCTTATATGGTAGAAAGGATATGTCAAAGCATGGAATCCATAATGAAATTATACTGTGATTAAAAAGGGGATTTTTAAAGTCTCTTCGAACTTTAAAATGTGAACATTCTTTAAACTTCTGGGTTACTTCTATAGACTGTAGAGTTAAAAATTTTCACTTCCAGTTCTTGGATCTATATATGGTCTCAAATTTCACATAAGATGCCAAGGGCTGACTGTTTTACTGTTTTTGTTTTAGGTTTAAAAAACAGTATAGCAGAGAAATCCTTCAAACTAAATAAAAAGGAAATAATTCAACACTACCTCCCATGTAACACTGAAGTAATCAGAGTCACACTTTATAAACTACCACAGTAAAATAATTAATCACTTCCTTAAAAAGCCCTATGAAACTTAAGACTACAATTCCAAATGGAACACACTACAGAAGCAGCCAAAATACTGCAATGAAACTCTTTAATATTCAAATTAAACTTGAAGTATTTTGTACCAGTCTGAAACAACTTCAATTAAAGAAAAAAAGAGGAGGAGGGGGATTGCTAATAAGATTCAAATTCTGATTTATATAGCATAAATAACTCTTAAGCATCCAGGTATTCATTTTAGCAGCAAAGAATATTACACAAGTAACACATTGGTTCCCACAAGTGCATAAGCAGAAATGTTTCAGCTGTTTCTCTTATAATTTGGTATAACAGATTCATTGGTAGTTTGCAACTGTACCTTACAGATTTACTTACTCAAATGAATGAACCAGCCTTTGAAAAAGCTCTTTAAAGTATTACTAAACTTTGGAGGAGTTGACTTGTTTACGACATTTCCGTATTTATAACCCAATTATCTGAGGCTACAACAGGAATTAATATATGAGTAAAATTCTGCCTGGAAAGTGCTATATTTTCTATCTAAATTCTAATTTATCGGTTACCACATTATATTTATTTTAGCTGTAGTCAAAAGTGGCCTTTAAATAAATAGACTAGAAAGCTGTCTAATGAAAACTTGCAACAATGCAAAACAGGAAAAACAAGTCAGGGACCATCTAAACGTTCCAAGCTGGAGGAGGGGGAGCAATTGAAGTCTACAAAATGAACTTAATATCTTTCTGAAAAATCCTAGAGAGTAGTGATATTTGTTAGCAAAATTTAGATCTGGGTGTCTAGCTTTTAAAGTAAGTATGATTATGGAAGCATTCAATTAACTTGTTTTCAGGTCTCCTTTCTTGTTGATTGGGCTTCCCTGGTGGCTCAGCTGGTAAAGAATCCTCCTGCAATGCAGGAGACCTGGGTTCGATCCCCAGATTGGGAAGATTCCCTAGAGAAGAGAACGGCTACTCCTCTAGTATTCTGGCCTGGAGAATCCCATGAGCTGTAAAGTCCATGAAGTTGCAAAGGATTGGACACGACTGAGTGACTTTCACTTCACTTCACTTCTTGTTGATTAAATAAGCAGTTACTTTAGAATTACTCAGCTAGGCTGAATGGTCAAGAAACATGAAATTCCTGGGCTAATCAAATGATTTTCCTGGAATAAAAATGCCAAAAGAGGAAAAAAGAAATAAAATCAAGAACTATAGATATTTCTTTTGTTTTGTTTTTAAGTATTTATTTGGAATGCAGGAATTCCAAAGAAGTTTTTGTTCCAAGAAGTTTTAAGTTCCCACTGGAATAACAGAAAGAAAAATCACAAGATATAGTGTAAGACATGTAAACATCAAATATGAAAAGTCTGCATTAGTACATTAATTGGAAACTTTCCTATAGAGGTCATTCTAGTGCATAGTCCTCATTTGATATAAAAGGAAATTTTGAGACCCAAGCCTCAGAAATAGTAGAAAAGATGATCTAATGAATCTGGCTTAGTGAAGACCTCTTATTTTCAATCTGTTAAATAATAAAAACTAGATCAGAAGGGGCATCCAAGGATAGTTATGGTCTTTACAGTCAAGTTCATGGTTACAGAGAACATGTTTGGCCAGCACCTGAAAGTAGCAGTTATTCTGATTTCATCATATCACACTGTTTTTTTTCTTTTTTAAACCTTTTTAACATGATGTGTTTTGAAATTATGTTTAGGAAGAGTTTGGAACTCATATTTGTTTATTCTTTCACCTCTGCATTCAACACCTATTTTTTCAGTATCTCCCATTCTCAAAGTGTGTAAGGACTGGAGACATAAAGGAAAACCAGATTACAGAGTTACTTCTCTCAGAGAGTTTATAGGGTGGTAAGAAAAAGATATTAAACATAAAACCCTGATAAATTGTGACACATGTATTGATCAGGTATTAAATAAGCATATGTTTTAACTCAATTTAGGTGGGCAAAGAAGTTTTTATGTAAGAAGTAAATGTTTAAGTTTGGAAGGTCAAATATTTATTAATTAGAAACAAAAAGGTAATGATTGAGTATGATTAAGGACATTGAACTCAGTGATATATTGTGTCCATGTGCCACATACATTTGCTACAGCATAAAAATACAACTAACACTTGACCTATTTTATTTACTGAACTATTGACCTTCTTAAAGTCAGTCAAAATTGGTACTTTAACATAATTGTTTTCAAAGCTTAAGGGGAACTATTGCCATTTCCTCATGTCAATGATTTTCAGAAAGTACTTCATGTTGGAATGAAACCTATTCAATTACATAGTAAATCACATTTGTCAAGAAAACACATTACATAACTAAATGCAAAGAATTATGGACTCTTAGATGAGACTGTGAATTTTCTTAACAATATTTAGAATTTTTGAAGCATTTGAATTTAAATAAAAAATATATGCTCAAGTATTAGTAACTAAAGGTAGAATGCAATGAAAAATAGCTTTCTCTACTTATTTTAACATTGTCTAACGTTAATAGATATATTAGATTTTGTAGTGGAATTTAGTTTTGATAAAAAGAAAAAGTTGCCCCAGCTAAAATATATATTTATTCCTTAATATGAATACAAATCCTATTATATCAATAGAAATAACTGTTAGTAATGTGACAGCTGAGCTGATGTGGAATGATACTCTTCCACCCTCATTAGTAAGTGGAACTTAAGTAGAGGTATTGTCTGTCTAAGAAGGAGTAGGAAGGAGGGAAGGAAGGAAAAAAGAAACAAAAATCTCAAGATGCCAGCAACAAATGTCTTATTACAATACTAATCAGTTGTCGTCAGTGCACTGGGCCTTCTATAATAAGAAAAAAAAAAGCNGTAAGTGGAACTTAAGTAGAGGTATTGTCTGTCTAAGAAGGAGTAGGAAGGAGGGAAGGAAGGAAAAAAGAAACAAAAATCTCAAGATGCCAGCAACAAATGTCTTATTACAATACTAATCAGTTGTCGTCAGTGCACTGGGTCTTCTATAATAAGAAAAAAAAAAAAAAAAGCGAAAACACTAAACATGAACTTTCAGTGAAAATCACAATGAAAGTACAATCCACTCTGAGGCATAACTAGCAGAACCAAGAAGTAGGAGTTAATAGAAATGTATGTGTGTGTTGTGTGTTAGTTGCTCAGTTGTGTCCAACTCTTTGTGACCCCATGGACTGTAGCCCATGTCCATTCATATTTTAAAGATTAAAGATTTTTAGTATATTCACAAAGTTGTACAACAATTTAACTCCAGAACATTTTCATGAACCCTACAAAGAAACTCCCATAGGCATTAATACTCAATTTCAGTCTCTCCAATGCTGTCCACTGTTAAAAACTAGTTCACGTTATGTCTCTATGGATTTGCTTATTCTGGGTATTTTGTATTTGGCTATTGTGGGAATCATCCAATATGGAGTCTTTAGTTTTTGGCTCCTCATACTTAGCATAATGTATTCAAGGTTAGTTATTAGTACTTCATTATTTTTTAAGATTGTATGAGGAAGAGGATGGCCACCAGTAGCATCATTGAATACTTTCAACAAATGAATGTTTAGCCATTCATCTACTGGTGAACATTTGTTTTGTTTCCATGTCTTGGCTGTTATGAATAATGTTGCTGCGAACATCAGTGTAAAAGTTTATCTATGAGGATGAGTTTTTAATTCCCTTAGGTATCTACCTAGAATTGAAAATTTTTGATCATATGGTAGCTCTACTTAAATTTTTGAGGATCTGCCAAGATATTTTCCCTGGTGGCTGCACCATTACATATTCCCACTGGTAATGTATGACTGTATTCATATTCTTGTCAATATTCATTCTCTGTTTATTTTTTTTATTTTTATCTAGTGAATATGAAGTTGTATAACACTGTGGTTTTGATTTGTGTTTCCCTAATAATGCCGAACATCTTTTTACATATTTATTGGCCATTTTTATATGTTCTTTGATGAAATATCTATAAATTATTTGCCCACATTTTAATTGGAATGTCTTTTTTTATTGTTGAGTTGTAAGTTTTCTTTGTATATTCTATAACTAGACACTTATCAGCAATATGATATGCAAACACTTTCTCCCTTTCATGGTTTTATGTTCACTTTCTCTATAGTGTCATTTAACCATAATTTTAAAAAATTCATGAAGTCTTATTAATTTAATTTTTCTACTGGTTGCTCATATTTTAGGTGTCATACCTAAGAATTCTTTACTGAATACAGATGAAAATTCAGCCCTATGTTTCTTCTAAGAGTTTTACAGTCCCTACATTTAGGTCCAGTTTGTGTTCATTCTTGTATGTGGTGTTAGGTTCAACTTCACTCTTGCAAGAAAATGTCCAATTGTTACAACACAATTTCTAGAAAAGATCATTACTATATTGAATGATCTTGATTATCCTTGGTTAAGAACAACTGACATCCTTGGTTAAGATTTATGAAAACTAAACATTTGAATACTATATTGTGATAACCCTAGGTATAAATTCTCTTCATTCCCCAATTTAATGCTTTATTTTGCTTTTTATAAATTGGTGATGGCTATTGTAGGCCATTTGTTTACTGATTTTCCAAATTATTTTGAAAAACTGTATTCCTTATTATACATGATCATTATCTCTGTTTTTTGGTATGTGTTCAGGTACTGTTTTGACAGGAATTTTCTCAAGTGTGAGGAGATTTAAAAAAAAAACAAAACTAGTAAGCAAAATTAAAAAACAACAACAAAAACTATGTCCATCTTTGCATTTGTTTCAGTGCCAGAGCATTTTCTTACCATTTAGCCTGTCTTGCATTCAGCCTAGGGTTCAGCCTGATGTAAAAGTTTAAGGTCTTTTCCAATATTTTCTGAGCATGCGTCTTGCTTTGGGCAAGATTTCGAAATTGACTTTTTAAATACTCCATGTACATAAAGTCCTTTTGAGCTTCCTAATTTCCCAGAGAAGTTCTCTCTAATGTTTTCTTCTGTACCTGAACCATTCTATTGAATTTTTGTTGTTGTTGTTGTTTTGCCCCAGATATCTGTGATTTGTTAGTTCACCTTGCCACATTTTTGAGCAATGCTCACCACTTTTCTAGTCTGAATTCTGAGCTAGGTGAAAGAAAGATGGGTGCCTTGCATCAACTGTGCAGATCAACCATATATGTGTAAGAGGAGACATATGTAATGATTTGTTATGCAGGGCTTCTCTATTCCTGCCAAAATGAAGGATCAGAGTTCTACGTGGCAACACAGACTTCCCTCTTCAGTAGCAGTGCCATGCCATAGAGGGNCATGATCATTATCTCTGTTTTTTGGTATGTGTTCAGGTACTGTTTTGACAGGAATTTTCTCAAGTGTGAGGAGATTTAAAAAAAAAACAAAACTAGTAAGCAAAATTAAAAAACAACAACAAAAACTATGTCCATCTTTGCATTTGTTTCAGTGCCAGAGCATTTTCTTACCATTTAGCCTGTCTTGCATTCAGCCTAGGGTTCAGCCTGATGTAAAAGTTTAAGGTCTTTTCCAATATTTTCTGAGCATGCGTCTTGCTTTGGGCAAGATTTCGAAATTGACTTTTTAAATACTCCATGTACATAAAGTCCTTTTGAGCTTCCTAATTTCCCAGAGAAGTTCTCTCTAATGTTTTCTTCTGTACCTGAACCATTCTATTGAATTTTTGTTGTTGTTGTTGTTTTGCCCCAGATATCTGTGATTTGTTAGTTCACCTTGCCACATTTTTGAGCAATGCTCACCACTTTTCTAGTCTGAATTCTGAGCTAGGTGAAAGAAAGATGGGTGCCTTGCATCAACTGTGCAGATCAACCATATATGTGTAAGAGGAGACATATGTAATGATTTGTTATGCAGGGCTTCTCTATTCCTGCCAAAATGAAGGATCAGAGTTCTACGTGGCAACACAGACTTCCCTCTTCAGTAGCAGTGCCATGCCATAGAGGGGAATGAACTAGTATGAGTAAAAATGTCATAAAACTTTCTTACCATTTTGACATTTTCTTACTTGGTTCATTGTTTGCTTGGTTGTTGTATATCTTTGACTCTTTTCCATGGTTCTGAGAAAGTTGGAACTCATGTTTTTTCTTGGATTTTAATGTTTCATTTGGAGGAGAGAGGCTTGGAGCTGCCATTTTGCTGATGCTCCTTCTCCCTCTCTATTCTTTGACCAAAAGAGCACCAGAATAGTTAACAAAATATCAGAATGTATTTGTTAGAGTTTTAGATAAGGCCATCTGATCAGACAGCACACTAATTTAAAGATAAGTATAACTAAGGCTACCTGAATCACCTTTATTTACCTTTGTGTTCAGGAAATTTTGTCCGGGAAATAAATGGATTTAGACCACCTTAGTTAAGATGTCTTACTGTGGTTTTCTGAAAAACCTTCCCCCTACAAAGAGAAAACTGGATACAAATCCTATTTTCTTCAGGGAATTCTTGAAAATTGTTTTATCTGAGATAAGAGCTTACCTGAGCAAACTGCTTGCTTAAAAAAAGTCTACTGATCAAGAATCATTTAAAGGTAAATATTCATTATTCCTCAGGTCTCCTAAAAAATGAACAAAATTCCCAACCTATATAATAACCTTTTTTAATACTAGTTTTTTTCATAAAGCTGTAATTTATAATATTGTGTGTGTTGACATCAGAATGAATGCTACCTAGGCAACCAGTCTTATAAGGACAAAAACACTTGGATCATCCTCATAATTGAAACTGAAGTTATTTAAGTATGTAAATTTTCATCATTTTTTCTTAATTTCAACTCTTTTTTTTGTTGTTGTTGCTGTTGGATTCTGTTCTTATGCAAGATCATATTTTTCTTTTTTTTTCCCCACTGTTCTATTTTTTAAAGTATTAATCTCTGTTCAAAGTCAAAGGAGAGTCAATCCATGTAAACTGTACAAAGATGTGCAAGAGGGAGAAAGAAAGATGTCCCCAAAGGGTAGATTGCTAGGTCAAGAGTGGCTCAGATTGAGACAGATAAATTAACTGTTACTACTATATATTCCACAAAATATTAGAGAAGATAGGGAAAGGTTGAACATTAATGGTTCTTTGCCTAGTGATATCTTGTCCTTATCCTTTTGAATAATGTTTTCTTGGGCTTCCGTGGTGGCTCAGAGATTAAAGCGTCTGCCTGCAATGCGGGAGACCTGGATTCGATCCCTGAGGCGGGAAGTTCCCCTGGAGAAGGAAATGGCAACCCTCTCCAGTATTCTTGACTGGAGAATCCCAAGGACAGAGGAGCCTGGTAGGCTACAGTTCACGGGGTTGCAAAGAATTGGACACAACTGAGTGACTTCACTTTCAAACTTTCAATGTTTTCTTGAAGGGACACCACTGTTCTAAGGCTGTGAACTCAAAGGAAAAGTCCAGTTGACATTTTGGTGCTGAGTCTTGTTTTTAATTTCTAACTACCAAGAGAGGTATCAGAGATTTTTAAATTTTTTTCCAGTTTAATAATTATTTTGAAATTAAATTTTAGTCCTTTACAGAGAAGAAAGTCACACTGGTATAGTAAACCACCTGAACATAGAATTTTATCCCCTAGTCATGTTTTGAAATAAAATAGTTTTTTTGAAATGGCTGTCTATATCTTGAAGGTTGATTAAAGACATACAAGATATTTAGCTTGTTGTGAGCTTCTTCCAGGCCATTTTACAGCCTAAGCAGCACTTAAGAAAATTAGACATAATCCCACACTAAGCCTGAAGCATAATCAATCTATTCAATAATTTCCTCTATGTCTTGACCCCATAAGGTCATACTATTGTTAGTAAGACTTGATACAAAATCAGTGATTCAAAGCTACAGACAACCAGATAAAGCCCACTGCATGTAGCAGAGGTACCCATTTAAGCACTTTTTCAATAACTTGACCTTGAACATTTTCCAAATCACCAACTGTGTCAGTGGTTAAAGAGGGTCACTTCTTGAACATCTGACAGCTCCTGAAGTATCTTTCTCTCATTCCTTAGATGATTAGAGATAGAGACTTGGAGCTCATTTTAAATGTGTAAGTGAATGTGATTCAATTTAGTGTAAAGACTAATAACATACTATCTGTTATGAATCTAGTAGTTTAGCTAGCTTTATTGCCCCTAATGACAGCTTTCATGCCATAACACCTTTTGCGTCAACTCCACATGAACTAGCAACATATATTTAGAGTTTTTAAATTCATAGGCAACATTAAAAGTTTAATAATTTTATGCCTAATGAGAATATCACAAAGATATTTCTAGGTATATATCTTCCTCATGAAAATCCTAGTTATTGTTGTTATTTTTATATGTTGTTGGTCATAAATATATTCGTAAGTTATTTTCCAAAGGACTTAAGTGTCCTGAGCAAGAGATTTTGCAATGATCTTATAAAGCTTATTTCTTTTTATTCTCAGTAAAAGTTAACTTTTATTAGTACTTTTTAATGTTACAAAATCTTTCCAGCTTTTGAAAGACAAAATTTTAGCTCTAAGTTTATCAAAACATTTTAAAATTAATTTAGAATGTTTTATTTTATTTATTATACTTTTTATTTTATATTGAAATATAGCCAGTTGGTAAAGAATTCACTTGCAATGTGGGAGACCTGGGTTCGATTCCTGGGTTGGGAAGATTCCCTGGAGAAGGGAAAGGCTACCCTTTCCAGTAATCTTGCCTGGAAAATTCCATGGACTGTGTAGCCCATGGGGTCCCAAAGAGTAAGACACAACTGAGCGACTTTTACATTCACTGTAGCCAGTTAACAAAATTGTGATAGCTTCAGGTGGACAGCAACGTTGTTGTTTTTTTTTCTTTTTTCTCCCTTTTGAGTGTGTTACCATTGACTTTTAAATTTCAAAAATTTGTTCCTGAGAGGCAGCATGAGAATTACAACTGCCGTTCAGGTACAACAAGTAGACATGCCAGCTCCTATGTCTACATAGTAATTGTTGCTGTCTTTAGTCACTAAGCCATGTCTGACTCTTTGCAACCCCATAGACTGTAGCCCTCTGCTCCTCTGTATGTGGGATTCTCTTGGCAAGAATATTGGAGTGGGTTGCCATTCCCTTCTCCAGGTGATCTTCCTGACCCAGGGATGGAACCCAAGTCTTCTGCATTGCAGACAGATTCTTTACTGCTGAGCAACAAGGGAAGTCCCTACACAATTACAAACAAGTGCTTGAGAATAAATAACCTAGTGCATAAGATCACAAGGGAGTTTGTCTGCAAGAAAACAATTTTTTAAAACTAAAATGTTTCATTCCAATGCCTGTTTTTAGTGTTGTTGAAGAAAAGTTTATAGTTACAGTATTTTTAATTCCACTGAAGAAAGCTGAACATTTTAATGAAGACTGGAACTCATTTTTAGACCATCTCTCTCAATCTACCATTTGGATACAGGTTTAGTGTTTCAGAGGCTTTCACTTAACTTCACTGTAAGTGGCTCAGCTTGGTTTCCTGGATGTTTTTCTGAATTAGAGGTGAAAAGGCAATGGTGTCGAATGACCAAACACAGTAAACATAAGTATTAGTGACTCACAGTGACTTTGATTAAGAAAGAGACCTTAAGGGAAACAGGCTTCCCCTTGTCCATCTTGAGTCGCTAGGCCTCTGTCTTTTAGTTGCAAGAAATGTAAACTGACCTCTACCTTAAAGAGAAATCAATTGATTCATATAGCCAAGGAGGCATAGGGGCATAGGTCACAGAATCACACAAAGAACCAAAAACTGATGGATTAAAAACTTAGAACTCTGGATTTAATGGCTCTAGGGATTCTTTTTAATTTTCTTGAAGAGATCTCTAGTCAAGCTGGAATCAGGATTGCCAGGAGAAATATCAATAACCTCAGATATGCAGATGACACCACCTTTATGGTAGAAAGTGAAGAGGAACTAAAGACCCTCTTGATGAAGAAGGTGAAAGAGGAGAGTGAAAAAGCTGACTTAAAATTCAACATTAAAAAAACAAAGATCATGGCATCCAGTCCTATCACTTCATGCCAAATAGATTGTAAAACAAAGAGTGACAGACTTTATTTTCTTGGGCTACAAAATCACTGCAAATGGTGACTGCAGCCATAAAGCTAAAAGATATTTGCCCCTTGAAAGAAAAGCTATGACCAACCTAGACAATATATTAAAAAGCAGAGATGTTACTTTGCTGATAAAGGTCCATATAGTCAAAGTGATGATTTTTCCAGTAGTCATGTATGGATGTGAGAGTTGGACCATAAAGAAGGCTGAATGCCAAGGAATTGATGCTTTTAAATGGTGTTGGAGAAGACTCTTGAGAGTCCCTGGGTCTGTAAGATCAAACAAGTCAATCCTAAAGGAAATCAGTCCTGAATATTCATTGGAAGGACTGATAATGAAGCTGAAGCTCCAATAATTTGACCACTTGATATAAAGAACCAATCCATTAGAAAAGCCCCTGATGCTGGGAAAGATTGAAGGCAGGAAAAGAAGGAGTCGACAGAGGGCGAGATGGTTGGATGGCATCATGACTCAATCGACATGAGTTTGAGCAATCTCTGGAAAATGGTGAAGAACAAGAAAGCCTGGCATGCTATAGTCTATGGAGTCACCAAGAGATAGACATGACTGAACAACTAAATAGTAACAACAAGGAATTCTCTTTGACCTTCTCTAATTTCTATTTATTTTTGTGTGCTGGTCCAATTTCTTCTCCCAAACACCAGTTAACAATAACCACATTAGCAACTCCAATGCAAAAGCACATGGTGTCTGTAAATATCTAGATTAATACAAAGGAAGAACACTGATTTGTCCACTGTATGGGCCAATCACTATAGTTTGGGATATAAGTTGCCAAGTTCCATTGCTGATTCCTATAGTTAGAAGATGAGTCGCAGTTACAGGAGTAAAGATAGAAAAGCTGGCTGGATAAACATAAAAATTAACATAGTTCAAGACACTATTCCTTGCTGAAACACTCTACAGCATCATTATAGTTGTTTGTCCAGGATCAAATTGGAAAAACACTGGGTATAATGAAGAGATCTCTAGTTCTGGGAACAGGAGACTCAGATCCATCTCTTCTCTGCTTCTAAAGAGTTTTGTGATGTTGAAAAAGTCACTTTGCATCTCCTGGACTGCATTTTCAATATCCATAGGGTAGCTTTAAGTGAATAAAAATGGCTGCTACTGACAAGCATATTCTATTGTTGGAGAGCTCAAAGCTACATTGAGGTGAACTTTGTCTCTCCTATGGGAAGTATAGAGATTAGGAGTGGACTCTGATATCAAATAGTTCTGAATTTGAATCCTGGTTTATGATCCTGAACAATTTACTCAATCTCTTTCTGGATCAGTTTCCTCTTTTGTAAGATCAGGATAATTATTGTACTACCCGCTAAGTTTATTCAAAGGATTTAATTAGAAAATGCCTATAAAGTATTTGGCAAAGCACCTAGTACATACAAGCACTGAATAAACATTACTCATTGCTATAATTATTAATATGGTTTTCATTTTAAAAAAAATTTCCGACTCTGATGTTAGTTCTACTCTCAAGAGTTATTAAGAATTTTTTGAAGGATAATTGCTTAGCAATGTTGTGTTCATTTCTGCTGTACAGCATGAATCAGCTGTAAGTATACATATGGCCCCTTCCTCTTGAGCCTTTAAAGAATCTCTCTTTCATGGGACAGATCCAGATTTTATTTATTTATTTATTTTTGTCTCCCAGTCTTCCTCCTTTACCACAACTCTTTATTCTTTAGTATTGGGTTGCCCAGAAAGTTCATTCAAGTTTTTCTGTAAGCTCTCATACAAAGCCCAAATGAACTTTCTGGGCAACCCAATAAACAGGTTCTTCAAGACCTTGACACAGAGTACAAAGGTTTCTTTCCTTTCCAGTTGTCCAAGGTCAGAAATTAAACTGCTATCAGTTTAACTGTGTTCTGAATAATTTATAATCCAGAGGTACCACAACATAAAATATTTTTTAAAAAGTAAAAGTGAATGCTCCTGGAGAACATGGATTGTGGGATTGTAAGGAACAAGTAATTGAGCATGGACAGTTCTCTTAAATATCTGGATTACATAAAACTACTTATTTAGGAACAGACCCAAGTAATTTGGTCACTATTTTTGCCTCATGAAAATTTACTTTCTATCATTTGTTTTCTGGCATATGCTTCTGTCCAAAAGAAGGTAATAAAAGGTAATAATTTGCTACTTTCAAATGATGTCTACAGGATGCAAAAACATCCTATCAGTTGGGTAAAAGTGCAGTTAAACTAGTTCAGAATTACGTAGACAAAGTTTGTCTGTGGGATAGGCATTTTTCACTGTCTGTCCCAAACAGGTTGGTTTCCTCTCTGTTGTTTTCTTATTTTCTGTCTTGAACTAGTATACTTTTATGAATGGTAACATATTAATTTTAATTAAACATAGAGATTTAACATGGAAATTTATATTTAATTATCCTTATAACCTTGAAAGATAGGTAAGGCAGAAATTATAATTATCACCTTCATTTTGCCAAAAGAATTTGCTCAAAGTTACCCAGCTAGCAGATGTCAGAGACTTACAAACAAATAACATAACTCTAAGAGTTCTCATTAATAGAAAATAATGTAATGTAATGTAACGTGTTCCTTCTAGGTGTCTAATGTTGTTTGAGATTCTTTAGACAAAGCATTAGTATTGAGGTTGATCATAAATGCATCTGAAGATCAATGGAATTATGTTGGGGCAATTCTAAAATAAACATTCAAGGAATGTTATCCCCGAGAGCTCAATTATCTGAGCTAAAAGTGTTTGTAATAATAGATCTTGTTATACAGCTGGTGAGTTTCTCTCTGTGTTTTTCCTCTTTCCATCATCTTTCAGTTTCTATTACAGCATTCTTCGGAAATTACTAATAAATTAATAATTGCAAAAGCATATATAGCCTCAAGGTCAGTGTACTGGTAGCCATTAGCCACAATATGTTAGAAGAGATATGATGCTTGGCTGTTGAAATACCAGTCACATAGAACTAAATAACCAGTGTTCAGAAGACATACTGAGGATAGAATAGGTGAAGGGGGGATGTGGAGGAAGAAGATGTCTGCATATTCATTTGGGATATTTACTCCATAAGGCATATTGACTGGAAAAAAAAAAAAAAAAAGAGCTCGTGCAAGATCTGCACACAGCTGGTTGGAACCATGATGCTAAGAAATTGAGAGCTGTTTTATAAATGAATGTTCCAGCCTAGAAGCAGGATCTCTTAATAACAGCTTCTTTTTAGTAGTGCCGTTTTAGGCACTTGATCCATAGAGGGAAGTAATTAAGTTTAATGGACGCAATCCTCGTTTTGAGGACACCCTCGATTTAAAGTAGCAGGGGAGCATGATTAAGTCTAATGGAAACCAAGGCTTGAGACTGAAGATACTCTATGAAGCAAACACAGACCAAGTCTACACAATACCAACTACCCAGTCAACCAGGATCACAAACTGTGCTTATGTCTGACTATTCAATGAAAGCCAGGCTAGATGTTTGTGATGTGCCTGTTTATTTATTTTGTTTGAATCACATTGATCATTGGTATTGAGTGAATACTAACCACAACATTTAGATGACCTTAAGGGTCATTAAATAACTTTTACAATGTTAAGTGAAGAAGTTCAGTAATTGGTGTTTCTAAAAAAAAAATAATAATATATTCTAAATCCCAAGGACATTTGAATTGAAAATGTGTAGCCTAAACTATCAGATTAATTGTCTATATTCCCCATCTCAGTTTACAGTGTACCCTTAAATACAGCTGAAATTAAAGAAAATCATTCAAATTTATAATTCAGCCAGTTAAGTTCAGTCACTCAGTTGTGTCCAACTCTTTGCAACCCCAAAGACTGCAGCATGCCAGGCTTCCCTGTCCATCACCAACTCCCAGAGCTCGCTCAAACTCATGCCCGTTGAATCGGTGAGGCCATCCAACCATCTCATCTTCTGTCATCCCCTTCTCCTCCTGCCCCCAATCCCTCCCAGCATCATGGTCTTTTCAAATGAGTTAGTTCTTTGCATCAAGTGGCCAAAGTGTTTCAGCTTCAGCATCAGTCCTTCTAATGAATATTCAGAACTGATTCCCTTTAGGATGGACTGGTTGGGTCTCCTTGCAGTCCAAGGGACTCTCAAGAGTCTTCTCCAACACCACAGTTCAAAAGCATCAATTCTCCTGTGCTCAACTTTCTTTATAGTCCAAACTCTCACATCCATACATGACCACTAGAAGATATGTAGTTAGATGGCTCAGATGGTAAAGTGTCTGCCTGCAATGCGGGAGACCTGGGTTTGATCCCTGGGTAGGGAAGATCCCCTGGAGAAGGCAATGGCAATCCACTCCAGCACTCTTGCCTGGAAAATTCCATGGATGGAGGAGCCTGATAGGCTACATGACTACACGATAGTCAGGCACGACTGAGCGACTTCCCTTTCATAATATACTATTTGCTGTTCTATCTGTTAGGGGTAAACTTGGTTTGATGCAATGGAAAGAATCTCAGTCTGGCAATTAAGAGTCCTTGCTTTTTATCTTGTTTCTGTTCATTTGGAGAAAAGTGGGGGAAATAACTAAGTTTACAAGATTCATTTCTTACTATTGAAGAGTGTAAAATATTGGAAGAGAGAAGCATGTAAAAATAATTATGGTTTAATGCATTTAATGGCTTCCTAGGAGGAGCTAGTGGTAAAGAACCTGCCTGCCAATGCAAGAGACATAAGAGACACACGTTTAATCCCTGGGTCAGGAAGATCCCCTGGAGAAGGCTGTGGCAACCCAGTCCAGTATTCTTGCCTGGAGAATCCCACGGACAGAGGAGACTGGTGGTCTACATTCTATAGGGTCACACAGAGTCCTACAGAATAGATGTTTGTAGAATGTGCTGTAAAAGATGAGAGAGGGAGTCTTAGGCAACTGAAAGAGAAATAATGAAAGATTTTGTTGTTGTTGTTGGATCTCAAAGAAGGATAATAAAAAGCCCAGGGAATTGCATTAGAGGTGGAAGAAGTAGTACGTGTAAGTGTGTAAACAAGGGTCTAAGACATTTCTCTGGGACTCCAGTGCGTATGGAGGAAATAAGGTAAAATATGAGTGGAGTTAGAAGGCTCTGGTTGGTCAAAGCAGGTAGGAGTTGAGGTGAAAATTAAAATCTGATCCCAAATAGCAGACAGCTTTGTTGAATACATTCAAGAGTTTGATTTTACTCTTTGTAAAAAAAAAATCTTTTAAGCCAAGGAGTTATTTATGTTCTGTGTTCTTACCAGAACTGCGTGAACTTTTTTTTCTTTCCAAACATTTTACAGTTCATTGTGTTTTGCATGAATGTGAATGAGAAAATAATTGGTCATATTCTGTATCACTTTTTTGTCATACTTTTAGATTTATGATCTTAAGATTTGAAAAATCATGACTTTAATAATTTATCATCTTTTGACATTCCTGGAATACTTTTGTTCTCAGATAAAATACTGGAAGTAGCAGAATGGTATAAATTGTCTGTATTAAAGAAATAGGGTACATGTAAAGAACCAGGAATGTAAGAAGCTCTGCCTTCTGAAATCCTAGAGAAGGGCATGTATAGTTTAAGAGAAGGCTTTTTACTGGGAAGAAATAATGGAAGAAAAAGTTATGGAGAACTTAATGTCTCCCTCAGGCTCTGGCATAATATGGCTGTGAGAACTGACATGGCATTCGATTCCTCCTTATTCATTAATTCTATAAATGTTCCTTGAGCCTTTACTGTGTTTCAGACACTGAAGTATGAAGCAATGATGAACACAGTTCTTGACTTAATTGTGCTCTTCTTTAATGAGCTTAAGTCAGCAATGATTCTTTGAGAGCAAGCAACAAAAACTACTGGAGCTCTCACCAGCTCAAAAATGACTTAGTTAGAAGGACCCAGGGTAGCTAACAGATTTGAAGGGGAAACTGGAGATCCAGGTTTCAGAAAGAACAGAGACCAATGAATTCCAGAAAACCTGGTAGCTGGAACTAGGAGAAAATGGACAGTGTTGTGGTCATCAGGGTAGGAGCAAGTTTGCAAAGGAGAATTGAATAACCTCTAACAAAAAAGATAATGGATCCTGGACAGGCAAAAGAAAATGTTTGTCTACAAAGCACCTCTTATACCTGACTGTTATGAGTTGTAAAAATTGTAGAAGTAAATATAAGATCATGATATGATGTTTCACATTTTTTGTGTACTTTCTTTAATATACAACCCTGCCTTGTGTGAACAGAATCTCATAAGTAAAGGAAGACAGCTTTCATCCCAAAGTGAAATGAAAAAAAAAAATTAGTGAAAATGTATTTTTTTTCAAAAGAAGAGACCGTGATTGTATTTACAGTAGTTCTATAAATAAGCATTCTGCAATCTGTTACACCCTTTAGGGAAAGAGCAAGTTTCAATTCTATAGCTCATTTAAAAAATACGCTTCTTGAGTTGAGATGGCCCCAAAGAGATTTATTTTCATGGATTAATAAGCTCTCAGAAACTGCAGGTTTAACATGGGCTAGCTGACAGACATTTAATTACTGACTTTGGTCATTGCAGCGATGACATTAATTCTCTAGTTTAAAGAAAACGATAGTATTATCAAAAGTAACCTGTAAAGCTATATTAAAACTACCTTTACTAATAATCCCTTTTAATAAGCATTGTCTTTAAATAGACTTGGGGTTTGAAATCAAGAATAGTCAATGAAAAAGAAAAAAAAGCTTAATCATATCCCTCTACTCCACTCTATCTTTACAAAATTCAATTATTTCTATCCAGTGCAGCATAAGAAACGTTTGGCAACTGATTAAAACAATTCTTAAAGCAAATTATAGCACTGTCTGAAAACAAGAAATCAGAATGTCAAAACACAGGGGCATTTCTATGCAAAATGTCTTATAAGTGTCTTTGACAGATGATTTCTCTCTGTTTATTATATTAGTTTCATTAATTTGGCCCACATCAAGCAAAAGGAAAAGAATGTCTGTCATAAGTTAGCTAATGGAAATAAAAATTCTCAAATGAATGATAATGCTTTAATTTTATACAAGCTTACTCAGCACTGTAAAAATCTATGTACAGGTTTATAGCTGTAGAGATCCCAAAATAGCTGCTTTTTTTTTTCTTTCGCAGTAAAGCTGCATCTATAAAATTTCAGCTACTACTAATATGTAAATACCATTAAACTTAGATTTTATTTATTGCTTTCTGGTCAGAGCCAAATATCACAATATGTTATTTGTCCTATATTCAATATGCATTGTAAAAGTAAACTCTGAGCTACATAGATCTGTGTTGTGTGTTTTAAAATATACTGCCATTTTGACTTAAATCTATGTTATTTATACATAGTTTACAAAAGATTACAGATTTTTCTCCTCCTAAAACTAGAAACTCCAAGACATATATTATAGACATATGAAACTATACATTAACAGTGAAATAAGGTTGCCCACAAGAAATCTGATTTCTGCCCACAAGAAATCTTTTCAATAGATTCCTTTCCCATATCAAAATTCAAGCACTACAGTCGTGGAACCAGTCTTATAAAATCAGTTAGCTAACTGACTCTGTGTTTTATACAATTATAAATGCTTGTTTCTGTGAATCAAAGCCTCGACTGTTGTCGTTGGTCACTACATTTATTGTTGTTGCTGCTGCTAAGTCCATTCAGTCATGTCAGACTCTGTGCGATACCACAGACAGCAGCCCACCAGGCTCCTTCCGTCCCTGGGATTCTCCAGACAAGAATACTGGAGTGTTGCCATTGCCTTCTCCATATTTATTGCAATATATTGAAATAAAGAAAAATGAAACAGCAATCAGTCAACAAGTGTTTACTGAACCCCTTAGACTTGCTTGGTAAGAAACATCATACTCATTTTATGAAACTGAGCCTTAAGTAAAGAAACAAATTGAACCATGGGGTTTTATAATTATACCTACTGAATTAGTAAGCACTATACTGGGTAAATTTTGTATACTACTTTTAATAATAAAATCTCAGTTGTGAAGGCTTATGAGATAGCATGGTGGTGATAATGAGGATGAGAGATAGAGAGTAGAGAGAAATTTCTGACTTAGAAAATGGTTTCAGAAGGAATTCAGTTTTGTCTCAGGAACTCAGTAGATGTAATCTGGATTTATTCTTTCTCACACACATGCATGCACAAGTACACACACACACGCAGACACACACATATACACAGTCTTCTGCCTTCTTTGGTATAAACTTCATTCTCCAGTAGCTCACTCACTCTGTATAGTTGATTCCCCAATTCTAAGCTTGCATATTTATATCTTAGCAAGTGTCCCTAGTGGAAGACAGATCATCTCTCTTTTGAATAGTTACAAAATGATCCAAATATTGAGATAATTGTTTTTCTGGAGATGAATTTGGATAGCTGATTTCATGAATCTGTCTCTCATTCCAGGAATGTAGATCAGTCCTTCCTAACCCACAGGGAATGAAAATAGAGAGAGAGGGCTCATTACAGGAGACAATAATGTGCTGGTTTCAGAGGAAGGGTGAAAAGTTGTAAGCAAATATAGCCAGAGTCCATAGTTGGCAAGAAACACAACAGTTAAGAAAACTTATAAGTGAGAATTATACAATGTATTATCAACACCAGTTTTACTTTCTGTTAACTTCAACTTTTATGTCTACGATCTTCACACAATTCTTTTGTGGTCACTAAACTCCAGCACCCCCCATTCATCAGAATTCTTCTCTTATACAACCAAGAGGAAGTCTGGGCTTATGTCATATAGCTGAACTACTCAAGACATGGCTTGGCATGAATATGGAAGGAAAGTAGCTTAGTGCTATCAGTTTGGAGAAAAGAGAAGTAAACTAAATGAGCCTCTTGATGAAAGTGAAAGAGGAGAGTGAAAAAGTTGGCTTGAAACTCAAAATTCAAAAAACTAAGATCATGGCATCATGGCAAGTAGATGGGGAAAACAATGGAAACAGTGAGAGAACCATGAAATTAAAAGATTCTTGCTCCTTAGAAGAAAAGCTATGACCAATCTAGACAGCATATTAAAAAACCAAGACATTACTTTGCTGACAAAGGTCCATATGGTCAAAGTGATGGTTTTTTCAATAGTCATCTGTGGATGTGAGAGTCGGACTATAAAGAAAGCTGAGTGCAGAACAATTGATGCTTTTGTACTGTGGTGTTGAAGAAGACTCTTGAGAGTCCTTTGGGCTGCAAGAAGATCCAACCAGTCAATCCAGAAGGAAATCAGTCCTGAATATTCATTAGAAACACTGATGTTGAAACTGAAACTCCAATACTTTGGCCACCTGATGCAAAGAATTGACTCATTGGAAAAGACCCTGATGCTGGGATGACTGAAGGCAGGAGAAGGGGATAACAGAGGATGAGATAGTTGGATGGCATCACTAAATCAATGGATATGAGTTTGAGCAAGCTCTGGGAGTTGGTGATGGACAAGGAAGCCCAGCATGCTGCAGTCCATGGGGTCACAAAGAGACAGACATGACTGAGCGACTGAACTGAAGGTAAACATATCAGTATTCTAGACCCACATTACCAACTCCCTACCAGACAACTTTATCTATGTCAGCCCTAGCATGATAAATTCAATTAATCTAAAATTAAACTCATTCATTGTGTCTAGACTGAATTGATTCTCTTTCCTGTCTTCAGTTATCTTTTGACTTTCTATTAAACTCTTCATAATTCTTCCCTCACAAGCATCCCTATAATTTCTTTTACATTTTTTCCTTTAATTTGAATTTTCACTAGATAATGAATTCACTTTAACAATGAGTAGTTCTCCCATGTCTAACTTCTAGTTTCCTAAATCTTACTGTTGTCAATCATAGCTATGAATTTCATGGAGGTTATCTTTATTAAGGGGGCTTCCCTGATGGCTCAGTGGTAAAGAATCCACCTGCCAATGTAGGAGCCTCAGGAGACATAGGATCAGTCCTTGGGCTGGGAAGATCCCCTAGAGAAGGAAATGACAACCCTCTCCAGTATTCTTGCTTGGAGAATTCCATGGACAGAGGAGTCTGGTGGGCTACAAACCATAGGGTCACAAAGAGTCAGTCACAACTGAGCACACACACACACATACATCCTTATTAATATAAATATGCATACACAAAAATGCATATTTATTTTAGCTTAAAGTAGCTTTCGGAGAAGGTGATGGCACCCCCTCCAGTACTCTTGCCTGGAAAATCCCATGGACGGAGGAACCTGGTAGGCTGCAATCCATGGGGTCGCGAAGAGTCGGACACAACTGAGGAACTTTCACTTTTCACTTTCATGCATTGGAGAAGGAAATGGCAACCCACTCCAGTGTTCTTGTCTGGAGAATCTCAGGGACAGGGGAGCCTGGTGGGCTGCCGTCTATGGGGTTGCACAGAGTCAGACACGTCTGAATTGACTTAGCAGCAGCAGCAGCAAAGTAACTTTTGTTTTGGGCCCTATCTTTATAATACATCTTCTACAATATACACAATGTTTTAAGCCAATGCAAGAGAAACAACTTCATTTTTAAATGGCTGCATAATATAATATCCATGCACGTAATACATGTAACCAGTCCTCTCTGATGAGTATGTTTCCAGAACTTTTGCTAATGTCAGCAATGTTCCAATGAACGTTGTTGTACACATTATGTATCTTCTTTCTTACTGAAAATTCTAAGTATTTTAATCAAAGTATGTAATTTGCTTTTGATTTTTCTTGGTTTTGTAGAATTTATTTTTATGTTCAAGAATGTGTCAGCTTCTCTTTTATGGATTTTGAATTTGATATCATAAGTAAAAAAGGGTTTTTCCACTCTAATACTATTAGGAAACTAAAAAATGCCTATGTTGTCTAATAATTTTATGAAAACCCATAGTAGAGGGTGGTCCTAAGATGACAGAAGGATAGGACGGGGAGACCACTTTCTTCCCCACAAATTCACTGAAAGAACATTTGAACGCTGAACAAATTCTACAAAACAACTTCTGAATGCTGGCAGAGGACATCAGGCATACAGAAAGGCAGCCCATTGTCTTTGAAAAGAGATGGAGAAAACTTGAGGCTACTGTAAGAATAAGACTGAAAACCAGAGGCAAGAGAAAGAAAGAAAGAAAGTGAAGTCGCTCAGTCCTGTCCGACTCTTTGCGACCCCATGGACGGTAGCCGACCAGGCTCCTCCGTCCATGGGATTCTCCAGGCAAGAATACTGGAGAGGGTTGCCATTTCCTTTTCCAGGGGGTCTTCCAGGCCCAGGGATTGAACCCAGGTCTCCTGCATTGCAGGCAAATGTTTCAACCTCTGAGTCTTAAGTCCAAATCCTGAGAACACCAGAGAACTCCTGACTCCAGAGAACATTAATCAATAGGAGCTCATNATAGGTGCAGAGACAGCCTTTGACAAAATTCAACATCCAGTTATGATAAAAACCCTCCAGAAAGCAGGAATAGAAGGAACATACCTCAACATAACAAAAGCTATATATGACAAACACACAACAAACATTATCCTCAATGGTGAAAAATTGAAAGCATTTCCCCTAAAGTGAGGAGAAAGACAAGGGTGCCCACTCTCACCACTACTATTGAACATAGTTTTGGAAGTTTTAGACACAACAATCAGAGCAGAAAAAGAAATAAAAAGAATGCAGATTGGAAAAGAAGATGTAAAACAGTGTTTGCAGATGACAAGATTCTCTACATAGAAAACCCTACAGACTCCACCAGAAAATTACTAGAGCTAATCAATGAAAATAGTAAAGTTGCAGGACATAAAATTAACACAGAGAAATCCCTTGGATTCCTATACACTAATAATGAGAAAACAGAAAGAGAAATTAAGGAAACAATTCCATTCACCTTTGCAATGAAAAGAATAAAATATTTAGGAATATATTTTCCTAAGACATAAAAGTCCTATATATAGAAACCTATAAAACATTGATGAAATAAATCAAAGAGGACACTGATAGATGGAGAAATATACCATGTTCATGGATTGGAAGAATCAATATAGTGAAAATGAGTATACTACCCAAAGCACTCTATAGATTCAATGCAATCCCTATCAAGCTACCAACGATATTTTTCACAGAGCTAGAACAAATAATTTCACAACTTGTATGGAAATACAAAAAACCTAGAATAGCCAAAGCAATCTTGAGAAAGAAGACTGGAACTGGAGGAATCAACCTGCCTGANATAGATGGAGAAATATACCATGTTCATGGATTGGAAGAATCAATATAGTGAAAATGAGTATACTACCCAAAGCACTCTATAGATTCAATGCAATCCCTATCAAGCTACCAACGATATTTTTCACAGAGCTAGAACAAATAATTTCACAACTTGTATGGAAATACAAAAAACCTAGAATAGCCAAAGCAATCTTGAGAAAGAAGACTGGAACTGGAGGAATCAACCTGCCTGACTTCAGGCTCTACTACAAAGCCACAGTCATCAAGACAGTATGGTACTGGCACAAAGACAGAAATATAGATCAATGGAACAAAATAGAAAGCCCAGAGATAAATCCACACACCTATGGACACCTTATTTTTGACACAGGCAAGAATATACAATGGATTAAAGACAATCTCTTTAACAAGTGGTGCTGGAAAAACTGGTCAACGGCTTGTAAAAGAATGAAACTAGAACACTTTCTAACACCATACACAAAAATAAACTCAAAATGGATTAAAAATCTAAACATAAGACCAGAAACTATAAAACCCCTAGAGGAAAACATAGGCAAGACAGTCTCTGACATAAATCACAGCAGGATCCTTTATGACCCATCTCCCAGAATTCTGGAAATAAAAGCAAAAATAAACAATTGACACCTAGTTAAACTTAAAAGCTTTTACACAACTAAGGAAACTATAAGCAAGGTAAAAAGACCACCTTCAGAATGGGAGAAAATAATAGCAAACAAAGCAACTGACAAAAAATTAATCTCAAAAATATACAAGCAACTCCTGCAGCTCAATTCCAGAAAAAAAAAAAAAAAGAGCCCAAGAACTGAACAGAAATTTTTCCAAAGAAGACCTACNCATCTCACACACTAGTAAAGTAATGCTCAAAATTCTCCAAGCCAGGCTTCAGCAATATGTGAACCATGAACTTCCAGATGTTCAAGCTGGTTTTAGAAAAGGCAGAGGAACCATAGATCAAATTGCCAACATCTGCTGGATCATTAAAACATCACTCATTATCAGAGTAATGCAAATCAAAACCACGATGAGGTACTATTTCACACCAGTTAGAATGGCTACAGTCCAAAAGTCAACAAGCAATAAATGCTGGAGAGGGTGTGGAGAAAAGGGAACCCTCTTACGCTGTTGTTGGGAATGCAAACTAGTATAGCCACTACGGAGAACAGTGTGGAGATTCCTCAAAAAACTGGAAATAGAACTGCCATATGACCCGGCAATCTCTCTGCTGGGCATACACACCGAGGAAACCAGAAACCAGAAACCAGAATTGAAAGAGACACGTGCACCCCAATGTTCATCGCAGCACTGTTTATAATACCCAGGACATGGAAGCAACCTAGATGTCCATCAGTAGACGGACGGATAAAAAAGCTGTGGTACATATACACGATGGAATATTACTCAGCCATTAAAAATAACATATTTGAATCAGTTCCAATGAGGTGGATGAAACTGGATCCTATTATACAGAGTGAAGTAAGCCAGAAAGAAAAACATCGAAACAGTATACTAATGCATATATATGGAATTTAGAAAGATGGTAACAATAACCCTATATGTGAGACAGCAAAAGAGACATAGATGTATAGAATAGTCTTTTGGACTCTGTGGGAGAAGACGAGGGTGAGATGGCTTGGGAGAATGGCATTGAAACATGTATATTATCATATATGAAACGAATCAGCAGTCCAGGTTCGATGCATGAGTCAGGGTGCTCGGGACTGCTGCACTGGGATGACCCAGAGGGATGGGATGGGGAGGGAGGTGGGATGGGGGGTTCAGGATGGGGGAAAAAATACAAGAAAACCCATAGTAATTTTAAAAAATCTCATATAAGAATTATTTCATACTCTCTTGTCTCTGATTCCCTGGAAGGTTGTATAAACTGCTACATGTTTGTTGCCTTGTGGTGCTTGTCCCTAATCATCACTAAACAAATATTTGTTCATTGGAAATACATTGCAGGCATTGTTCTTTTCAAATCTCTACATAGAAGTGCCTAATGCCAGTAGGAGGTTCTCTTCTGCATATTTATTTAACAAACCATACGGTCCTTTTTAAGCAAAAACTGATACTTGAATACAGAACTGTTTTTCTGATTAAGGGCTGTGAAAGTTATTCTCTGACCTACTTTCAAGTTGGGTGGAGAGTTTGAAAAGAGAAGGGATTTTTAAATAAGGGGATGGTTTTGAATTTAGATAAACATAGTTCTGAGTCTTGCTTTTACAGACTGAGGTTACAAGAACCAAGACCAGTTTTCATGTTGTGTGCAGTTAATAAAAATATGTCTAACACAGTTTGTTCATTCATGCAATGAGGTTGATAGTATTTACCCCGTTTAGTTTCTGTGAAGAATAAATTTGCCAGATAATCACCATGTATGATGTTTAGGGGATCAATACTACCCACACATTGATGGTGAAGCCATTTCAGGTTTGGAAATAAGTTGTGAAATACGAGCTACACAAAAACAGATGTGTTGGAAAATCCTCAGTTGAGTATCAATAATTTTTGTCAGTCTTAAGAAAGGGAATTCATAATATATACCTTTGTATTGGCAAAGTATCTGTGATTTAAGGAGATGGCTAGGATTCAGCTTTTTTTTTTTTTTTTTGCTTGTTTTGTTTCTTTGCATTTAATTAGTCCTCAGCAGTGTTTTGGCAGAATTTTGGCCTCATTTTCACCTACCAGCCTACTGCAAAAGAACAATAAGCCTGTCTTGCTTAATATAAACAAGGCCACTAACCAACCTTGAGAATCAGACCAAAAACTCATAATTTGATATAGATAATTAATCCATAATCCAAGTATGACCTTTGCGTTTTAACAAATTAATTGAAAAATGCAGGCTTTGTTTCTGATTGCTTTTGATAATGCTCTGTGCACATGCTCTCTACCTTACCTCAAATGGGGTAACAAGATTCAGGGAATAATATTTCCTGAAATCCTACTTGAAATCCCATAGGTAAATATTGCCTCCCAGCTCCTTCTTTACTAACAAACAAAGCAAAATAAAACCCAGAAGCTTTGAGTGTTAGTTCTTTCAGAATTCTCCTTTTTGGTGGAAATAATCAGATCACTGACAAATAGACAGATCTTTACCTAGGAGACAGACAGAACTTGAAAAGGCCAAAAAGGTTGTCAGCATTTCAGGAACAGCACACATAAAAGTGGATCTGCAGGGAGAAAGCCATTTCTTCAATTCAGAGAGGACATTAAACCTAAGCATAAACAACTCAATTTAATACAATCAAATTAAAACCAGTTTGTGTGGACAGGTGTGTAACATACTACAGGAAAGAGCCATGTATTATGCACTTCTTTTTTCAAAATGTGTGTGTGTGTATGTTGTGGTGTTGTTCCTTCACTCTAAGTTTCTGAGTAATACTCTCAGCAGTTCTAGTTCAGCAACCTTTGGAATTTGTTGAGAAAAACCAGGAACAATTCAATAGGGTCAGAGAGGCTGAGTTCACTTCATGCTTTCACTCGGGTACCTAGATTAGCTGGATGAACTAAAGGTTGCAATGTGAGGTGGGGGTTTTGACTCTAAAGTCCGAAATCTCAGCAGTAGAAATCATCAAATGGGTTAGTTCTATTTCCAGGGCATGTCTGTATGTGCCCTCTGTCCAGTTTTCAAGTATAGTATATCTCAGGTTTTCAAAGTCAGGCACAAAATCTCCAGTTTCGAACACAAGCAGTGACCCTGATCCTTACTGAATGAAGTGCTTCATTCTGTACTGTCTAAAAATGTTGGAGAGCATGTCTCTTTGGTTAACGGACACAACACTGATTCTATTTGGATCTTCCATTTGGCTAGGCCAGAGGTTCTTACCCCAGGTGTGAATTTACTGTTTCCCTCATCTCTAAGGGACATCTGGCAAAGTCTGGAGACAATTTAATTGTCATACCTGACATCAAATGAGTTAAGACCAAGGATTTTTTCTCACCACTTGCGTGTCAACAGTGTAAGTTTGAGAAATTCTGGGCCAACCTTCGGACTGAGCAAAAATTCAGATGAAAATTCAACTCAGCTCCTCAAAATTAAAACTTGATAAAGGAAAAGTACCAATGAATATACTAAACATTTATTTTGAGGACACTGAGATTTTTCCATAAAAAACATGTGGGTATAGAGTTTCTCCTAGATTTAGTATTTTTTCCAGTTGAAATAAGAATCTAACTGATCTTCTCTGGGGGAAAATACCAACTCAGTTGTTTGCATTGCTGTAGTTCAATTATGAATAATCTGTAAATTGCCAACCCTTGAGAAATGCCTTTTTAGCTATTTTTCTTGTTTAAGAAAGCATTGTAAAATTAAAATGCCTTTTCCCTATGCAGGTGTACCTTGCCTTAAGCAAGTTCTATATATGAAAACATTGATCTATCAAAAAGATTAATCTGGGCCAAATGGTTGTTTTAGAATACAAATTTGTAGATTTATAAAGACAATGTAAGAATGATTCCTGTAGAAACTCAAACTGTGGTATTTTACATAGTGTGATTCAGTTTCCACTTTGGGAAACACAAAAATATTAACTTAATTTTTAAAAATTAAAACCAGTTAATCAACTGATCTGGAGATGGCAATAGCAACCCACTCCAGAACTCTTGCCTGGAAAATCCCATGGACGGAGGAGCCTGGAAAGCTGCAGTCCATGGGGTCGCTAAGAGTCAGACACAACTAAGTGACTTCACTTTCACTTTTCACTTTCATGCCTTGGAGAAGGAAATGGCAACCCATTCCAGTGTTCTTGCCTGGAGAATCCCAGGGACAGGGGAGCCTGGTGAGCTGCCGTCTATGGGGTCGCACAGAGTCGGACACGACTGAAGCGACTTAAAAAACAAACAAACAAAAAAAAAAACGATCATTTCAATAGAACAACCAGCTAATTTTCTAACAAAAATGACTACTTATTTTCCTCTGAGTAAATAAAATTGTTAAAGCATAGGTTCTATATAATTGCGGTACTTATCAAACAGTTTCCAAAGGTGTGTGTGTGGGTATGTGTTCCCTACTCCACTATCATTTTACATGAAACACTGCCAAAGGCAAAACTTTATGTTTCCTCATCAGGATACATCTTTATGAGTGTTAACCCAACTGGACAGGTTATACACAACACTATTTCATTAACTGATTCATTCATCTGTTCTATCATCCGTTTTTATTGGGTTGGCTAAAATGGTTGCTTGGGTTTTCCTATAAGATGTTAGGAAAAATCCAAGTGAATTTTTTGGCCAACCCAATGTACACATATATGTATATGTAACTGTGAGATGCCTTCTAGCACCCAAGCCCTAGGTTATGGTGATGCAGTTTTTTAAAATAGGACAGACTTTTAGGGAAAATGAAATATTATTTTAAAATATAACTTTGAAGTCCCTTAGGATGAAATATGGAATGACAGGTATATTCCCCTCACGTGTCAATGGAAACTTGAAGACCACTTCATATTATGACACTTTTCAGTTATTATGACCTTATTTTAATAAACTCATCTGTAGACTTGTGGGAAAGGCATTCATTCATAATAGAATGCAGAAGCCAGGCCAGAATATGTTTATAGAAGAACATTTTTAAATGATGCCCATCAGCAGATGAATGNTGGAAACTTGAAGACCACTTCATATTATGACACTTTTCAGTTATTATGACCTTATTTTAATAAACTCATCTGTAGACTTGTGGGAAAGGCATTCATTCATAATAGAATGCAGAAGCCAGGCCAGAATATGTTTATAGAAGAACATTTTTAAATGATGCCCATCAGCAGATGAATGGATAAGAAAGCTGTGGTAAATATACACAACAGAGTATTACTCAGCCATTAAAAAGAATTCATTTGAATCAGTTCTAATGAGGTAGATGAAACTGGAGTCTATTGTACAGAGTAAAGTAAGCCAGAAAGAAAAACACCAGTACAGTATACTAATGCATATATATGGAATTTAGAATCATGGTAATGATAACCCTGAAAAAGAGACACAGCAAAAGAGACACAGGTGTATAGAACAGGCTTTTGGACTCTGTGGGAGAGGGAAAGGGTGAGATGATTTGGGAGAATGGCACTGAAACATGTATAATATCATATATGAAGCGAATTGCCAGTCCAGGTTTGGTGCATGATACTGGATGCTTGGGGCTGGTGCACTGGAACAACCCAGAGGGATGGTACAGGGAGGGAGGTGGGAGGGGGGTTCAGGATAGGGAACACGTGTATACCTGTGGCGGATTCATGTTGATGTACAGCAAAACCAATACAATATTGTAAAGTAATTAACCTTCAATTAAAATAAATAAATTTATATTTAAAAAATAAAAGTTTAAAAAAATAAAAATAAAAGATAACTGTTGCCTAAAACTTTATGGATGATATACTCTGTGTAATGTAATTTAGCCATTTTCTACTGGTAGAGTCTTCCTTTGATTAAGGTTCAAATAGATCCAAAATTGATCAAATGTACAGTGTTGTTAAAATTGTTGAAATACAGCTTTGGAAAATCCATCATACTACTCTGAAACTCTGTTTTATGATTCTTAAAGCATGTATAATAATAATTAGAATTTTGCTCAATAATTTAAAATTAAGCATCTATAATTTATAGCATCAGTAGGTAAACAAAAAGTGGTAGTTTAATTTTTCTTAACTATGATAAGTTAGTCATCATACTTGAAAAAGTTCTTACAGAAAATTTATTTTAAAATAAATGATAAATATACATATATGTAACATATTCTTTCTAAGAAACATTATAAAATGATAGTATTTTTGTAAAAAGGTGAGAAATCTAACCGTTAGCTTGATAAGATAGACTGAACTAAAAGAGATTCGTGTTGCTATAGAACAGAAAAAATAATACATGATCGTTAAACATTCAAAAATTTAAAGGTGAGTATTGGACAAAGATTTATGTGATACTCACATGGCACCATACGATGTGGAAGAGAATCAGTTTATATGTAAATTTGAAGCTTTTATAATACATTAAATAAAGTGAAAATTAAGTCACTCAGTCGTGTCCGACTCTTGGCGAGCCCATGGACTGTAGCTCACCAGGCTCCTCCGTCCATGGGATTCTCCAGGTAAGAATACTGGAGTGGGTTGCCATTTCCTTCTTCAGGGGATCTTGCCGACCCAGGGATCGAACCCACGTTTCCCACATTAGAGGCAGATGCTTTAACCTCGGGTTCACTCAAAATCCTTGTCCCCCCAAACCATCAATATGGGTTGCAGATGTGATTCAAAATTTTGAGATGGGAAGATTATTGTAGATTATTTGAGTGAACCCAATGTAGTCAATCACAAAGTTCTTTATAAACGGGATAACGGAAGATCAGAATTTGTAGTCGGAGTTGTGGCAATTGAAATGAGGTTGAAATAATGCAAAGCAAGAGCTAAGAGCCAAATAATTTAAGAATATGAAAGAGGCAAAAAAAAAAAAAGATTCTCCCCAGAACATTATAGAATGAATGCAGCCTCCAAGCACCTTGATTTTGGAGTTCTGACCTCCAGAAATGGGAGGTAATGAATTCATGTAATTCAACGCCATTGAGTTCCTGACCATTACAGCAGCAATGGAAAACTAACATAAGGTCTAAATATACCCAAGTTTTGAAAAAAAAAAAACAAAAACATAAATGAAGAAGACTGAAAATGACACAGTAATTAAGTAGTCAAAGGATAGTAAAAGCTCTGTTAAAATCCTGGAGTGGGTAGCCTTTCTCTTCTCCAGAGGATCTTCCCAACTCAAGGATCAAACACAGGTCATCTGCAGTACAGGCAGATTCTTTACCAGCTGAGGCACAAGGGAAACCCAAGAATACTGGAGTGGGTAGCCTATCCCTTCTCCAGAAGATCTTCCTGAGCCAGGAATCAAATTGGGATCTCCTACACTGCAGCCAGATTCTTTATCAACAGAGCTATCAGGGAAGCCTGTTAAAAGCTAAGATGTATTATATATTTATATTCATTGCAAAAGTAGTATAATTACTTTTTATGTATACACATTGCTATAGCATTTTCAAATTGTATTGAATTCATTTCACAGTAGTATGAAATAAGACTGAAATAATGTGTAATGCAAATACTATGAGACAGTTGTAATAAAATATGAAAACATCATAGTTTATTTCTCAGCTGGAGTATATTTGTCATTTTGTTTATTAGTAAAGTCTTTCTTCCTGGTCAAAACTTCAGCTCAACTAGAATTTAATTCTATTTTGTATTCTTGTTATTTTAGAATTAATTATAGATATTGATGTCTTTCTGGTAAGCATAGTTTAAGTAAGCTTTAGAAAAATATCAATTTGTTTTCCATATGATAGTAAAATTGATTTCACTGTAGGCCAATTTCTCTTTGTGTGGTCATATTTCTCTACTAATGTAATTTCATTTTAAATTGCTCACTAGAAACCAGTGTCTATGTTATGGTATATGATTAGACAAAGAAGATATGTTAAAATTTTCCCAGTTTTATACCACTTTCCCCTATGGTTAAAAATGACCTCTTGTTTGATTCTACTGAAAGGAACTCGGACTTATGGTTGAAATGTACCACAGAGGAAAACAATGAATGACAATAGAGGTTTGAGAAGGGAAAACAATTGCTAGAAAATCTCCATCTTATTTAATGCCCAGAATGCTGATTGCTTTGGGAAAGAAATAAATTTGTGTTGGCTTTGGGGAAATCAGTTTGTGGACTACAGTGCTTTAGGGGAATTCTGTTGCATTTTTAATTCCCTGACCTAGGTCACTCCAATCAAACAAAATTTTATTCTTTTCACTTGTGTTCCAGATGGAAGAAAACATAAACAGCTGTCCAAGTGGTGATGGAGCCTTTTCTTCCACATTCTTGCATGCCATTATGTTAGAGATTTACTTTTTCAGCAAATTGAAACTTCTAAAACCTAGTAATCAAAATTTCCCCTTTTCCTACACTTTGTATTCCAATGATCATCAATTGCTTACTTTCAGAAATAGTTTTTCAAAGATGAAGCTATGATGAGTATGCATGGTCATTATCATATTTACTCTTGTCAGTACCATATAGCATTATGTTGTTTACAATAATTAGCTTTTGGAAGTGATTCTGTAAACACAGCAATGTGACAGTCTGCATATAGAAAAGCAAGTCACTGTTCAGAGACAGATTTGGCTGCTATGCAGTGACTATTGGTTATGACTATAATGTAAAGGTCCAAGATAATGAATATATATGAAAGAAGATAGAGAATTTAGAAATTTTAATAAAATCAATGGGAGATGTCTTTTGTTAAGTTGATATACTAATTATATTCACTTAAGAAGCAAAACAATAAAATTGTATAATTAATGTATTGAATTTACACAGATTTAATTTTATGCATAGGATATACCCCTACCTCATTTTTCACATTAAATGGGCAGTGAATGTAATCACATCAAAACCAACCAATGCAAGCTATCAAAACCTATGAGTTGTTGTTTAGTCATTAAGTCATGTCTGACTCTTTGCAATGTTATGTGCTGTAGCCCACCAGGCTCCTCTGTCCATGAGATTTCCTAGGCAAGAATACTAGAGTGGGTTGCCACTTCCTCCTCCAGGGGATCTTCTCAAGCCAAGGCTCGAAGCATATGTCTATACTGCAGGCGGGTTCTTTACTGCTAAGCCAGGTACATATAATGGTTGTTTCAAGATTTTCTGACCATTGGAAAACATTAAATGCATTGTTTAAGTTGTCTTCAAGCAGGGGGTGATAAANAAGAATACTAGAGTGGGTTGCCACTTCCTCCTCCAGGGGATCTTCTCAAGCCAAGGCTCGAAGCATATGTCTATACTGCAGGCGGGTTCTTTACTGCTAAGCCAGGTACATATAATGGTTGTTTCAAGATTTTCTGACCATTGGAAAACATTAAATGCATTGTTTAAGTTGTCTTCAAGCAGGGGGTGATAAAGTATCACTATCCACAAGGAAGAAACTAAAGAATAATTGAGAAGAACAGAGAAGTATTGACTAACATGGACTTAGAGGAGCAGACACAGGGATATATACACAAAATCATATATGTTACTCAATGGGAATTATATAAGCTTTTCAAGAGTAATTTCAATTTTATGAGATTGTTGCTTTCTGTGCTATCTTCAGATCCTGAGTTTCTCATAAAACATAAATTTACCTTCTATTCACCAATTCAACAGACCTTCAGTTTTTCTTTGAACACCTTCTATTTTTAAGGATCCATTCACTGGAGAAACATGAAGAATCAGACATTGTTTCTTCTAGGAGTTGGATGTTTCAATTGTACAGTTTATTAAAAATAAAAAAATGATATGATTTAATATTGGAATTCACAATATGCTAACAAAACATGAAGAAAGTTGAAAGTGGTATGAGAAGAAAAGCTATTTGATTTCCCCTTTAAAACATATTGGAGTTTTAGAGTTCTGATGGTTTGCTAAATTATTAATAGAAGCTAGATTATGCAAATTGGAGAATAAATTGGCTAAATATACATATTTACTAGCATATTTAAGGAAAAGCAAATGTATATTTCTACATGTACTTTTGTATTTCACTTCCTTTTTCTGGGAATGAATGGAGAAAATGGATTTTCAAAATTATTTTATTGCCAAAGAAGAAATAATTTAGATAGTGAAATGATCATACCAATTCTAAGTGCCAAAATTTCATATTGATAGTGAGAGTACAAAGGAGTTTCTTTTAGGAGAATCTTTGAAAAATGCTAACTTTTTCTTTCCTCCTAAATGTGTACTTGTTTACTTACTTTTGTAAGGGATTCTTATTAAGGTGTTGTTCCCCTGCCCCTCCTCTGATGAACTTATAAAACTGAGTAATCTCTTAGTGTGATTAGATTAAAATTTCCTGTCATGTGGTGACCCAAGGACAAGCTTCTGTAGTAGATGCTGTTGTTGCCCTGCCCAGATCACTTTTCCAGATCCGTTCACAAGGCCATCAGCAGCTGTGAGAATGGGCTGCTTAAGGCTAAGAGTGTTTTTGTTTTTGTTTTTGTTTTCACAGAAGTGCCCTCAGTTAACTGGATCTGTTTTGGCTGAGAAAGTCTACTGCTCTCCACCTTGTTGTCATTGTTCAGTCTCTCAGTCATGTCTGAAGTCTTTGCAACCCAGTGGACTGCAGCACATAAAGCCTCTCTGTCCCTCACTATAGTCACCTGCCCTCTTCCAAAGACCATAGCAAAAACTGACTTTGTGAGGGTGCAGAGGGTGCTTTTCTTACAACAAAGTGGAATAAACCTTGTGGTGCAATCCATACTCCAAAGATTCCATTGAGACAGGCTAAAGTTAGTTTATGTCTACTCAGCTTTTTTCCTCTCCCCTCTCCTACTTTTCTCACTCCATTTACCCAGAGAGCACTGAGCCTATAAACTACTTGAATAAGAATTCCTATCTCAATCTTTCTTCCAGGAAAATGATAATGAAATAAATATGGAATGACGCTTCCATTCATGGTAGTAGCCACTAAGTGGCACCTAGGACAATAGGTTTACTGGTGAATATATATCTTGATGGACCTTGCTCCATGTAGTATTCAAAAAGAAATCAATTTAAGTGACTATTTAGCAAACCATGAAATACAACACTGATAATGCCACTTTTGTTTTCTTTTTTCCCAGATTATTATTCTTTTGAGAAAGTCAGTTTAAGAAGGTTCAGTCAAGCAGTAACAACAGCAACCACTAAAACAGAAAAAAAGAATCTGGACCTCACAAACCAATCTATTCTAGTCTACAGATTGCTAAAAGAAAAATTTACGAAATACTAGTTATGAATAAATTGGGAACTGACTAGGTACAAAGTTTCTATAAGGCTATCGAGGACAGCTTATGATGGTATAGTTGAATTATGGTTTATACATACACATGATTATTCATTTGCAGCCTTCCTTGATAGCTCAGTTGGTAAAGACTCTGCCTGCAATGTAAGAGACCTGGGATCGATCCCTGGGTTGGGAAGATCCCCTGGAGAAGGGAAAAGCTACCCACTCCAGTATTATGGCCTGGAGAATTCCATGGTCTGTACAGTCCATGGGGTCGCAAAGAGTCAGACATGACTGAGCTACTTTCACTTCACTTCAGTCACTTGAAACTGGACAGAAAAATATAGCCTGCTAAAATGACTTCTGAGTTTAACCCTTCCCACGTATTTTCCTCAAACACCCAATTATCTCTCATCAGTCTTGACAGTGAATTGTCTTGTTAAAGAGCCTCAATTGCATTACAGATAAGCTTCAAATATTGATTTGAACGTTTTACTTCCTTGGTCTGAGATACCATGGTAAGGCTAACAATGTTCAAATCTGTTGCTGCAGAAAAGAAAAGAAATATCTCCAGAGAAAGACAGATCTCAGAGACATGCACAAAACAGTGTGCTACATTTCTACTTCACTGGACACCATGTAAGCACGGCCTATGTTGACTCAGAGAAGAAGGAAGTACAAAAGGGGGAACAGTGAAGGCAGCTCTGGGACACAGTAAGTGTTCAATAAATACACAAGTCAAGGGGTTCTGAAGTGAGGTTTCTGCTACACAGCCTCTGAGAGCCACATCATGGCAGTCAGCAGGGAGGAAATGCTGTGGAGACAAAAACTCAACAATACCTACTTTATAGTCATGCAAATTAGTGNCCGCCACAACTGAAGAGGAGCCACATTGTCTCTTCCTCAGCCAGAAATGAAGGTTCCTTTCCCTGCTTCGTCAAAAATGGGGAACGGATTCTCAACGTTTCAGTCACATCAAAGGTGGAGGCACACACCACAGTCAAGGACACAGTCAAGGCAATCCGTGGGTGGTGTCTCCTTTCCTAAAGACACAGAGATGTTCCCTGGTGTTTCCACCATTCCTAAAGACCACAAAAGTGTCAGTCCCCTTCAAATGAATCAGATTTCTCTGCATTCACTCGTCTCTCATTTCAAGTATCCAATCACTCGTCGATGGCACATGTGACAGTCATTGTTCCTTGGAAGGAAAGCGATAAGTTATGATGGCCAGTTTACGGGAAGCCTGACTCTGATTCGAGTGCTCGGGAGGAAAGCGGAGGTGCGTGTCTCCCCTGGAGCCGAGGCCT